>PITA01000546.1:0-171903 GCA_004023965.1 Spilogale gracilis
CAGGTCATGATCCTGGAGACCCAGGATCAAGCCCCACATCGGGCTCCTTGCTCAGTGGGAAGCCCGCTTCTCCCTCTCTCACTCCCCCTGCTTGTGTTCCCTCTCTCACTGTGTTTCTCTCTGTCAAATAAATAAAATCTTTTTAAAAAATAAGTTAAAGAAAATAAAATAGACTCTATTGAATGCATCACACAGAGTATCTGTTTTTCAAAAGTCTTACAAAAAATAAATTCTTTTATCTTGGAATTTGAAATAGACTTGCATTAAACTATGAAGCCTAGTATTGTTTCAGTTAATAAACAATAAAGTCAATGGGAAAAACTGAATCACAAAAATATCTCTTCCCAGATGCTGGGTCAGGACTATCCCCACTGGAACCTGAGATGATCTGAAGTTGTCACTGAGACATAAAATATGAGGAAAACACAAACAACTAAGAGAGACCAAATGTGGCCCGTCCTAGAATAGTGAGCAGTCAGGCTTGTACTGCGTGCCCAAAGGGTGTGTGGTCCCTGCCAGGCTGAGAATAGAAGCAGCTGCTACCGGGATGGGAGTGGGCCTGGTGGACTTCCTGCCTCTTGGTCAGACAGACTGCCTTCCTGAATTACTAGGTCTAGGAAACAGTGTTGACAGGGGTGTGGGGAGAGGGGGGAAAAGTCACACGTGTCACATACAACTCCCACCCCACCCTCTCCCTAGCTACAGCCGCACTTCCCCTCCCACAGACCGGTTTACCTAATCTGCACCACGCTGAGATAGTATCTGGGATCTCTAACGGCTTTGCAATCCCGCAGTGCTGTAATGCAGATACCAGACCAGTTGTGCGAGCTGGCAGAAGCCCAGCCCCAAGTCCCACTTTGTTCCATGGCCTATGTAATACAGCAGGTCGGTCATCAAGGGCTCCAACAAGAGCTGCTCTGTGCTGAGCACTCGGCATGCACTCAGCAAGGTGACGTGCCTCTCTGTGTGCCATCAGGCACCATGCACCCACGTGGGCATTGCTAGTGCCCGTGAAAAGACAGAGCATGCCCAAGACAGAGGGGCTCACTAAACAGCCCCTGAGGCGTCCATCTCGCCATGCTAGACACTGGACTTCTTCTGGAGTTTCAGCCTAGACATACATACGTCTTGGTCCTTCTCCCACGTACCCCTGGACACCGTCAGTACTGGGAGAAGCGCTCCAGACCTCCCCGCTCCCCAGGGAGGGTCATGTGTCTGATGAGTCTGGGTCTGGGAAAAGAACCTGTGCTTGCAGGACCCCACTCCTCCACCTCCAGGGGATGAAGTGGGCCAATATATCCAGAAGTTATCATTTCAGTATGTGCTCAAACACTGTATGTGGCTATGAGTCTAACCCACTGACCTCCTGTGTCCCAGACTTGAACACTTCCGGGGAGGGGGGGACATCTTCATATTGTGTTGGAACCTGCCTCCTTATAATTTCCCACCTCTCAGTTCAAGCCCTGCCTTTCGGACTACCTCTCCCCCATAGTGGCTCTTCCAGTGCTTAAAGATGGGGAACACACTTTCCTTGTTCCCCAGCATGCAGTTCTTATCAGGGTTAAACCCCCTCTGTTCCCTTAGCTGTTCCTCACATGACTTTGCTTCTTGGGCCCATCCTCCACTGGACCCCAGTCTGCCACTGAACTTGCTTCTGTCTCTCTGAGAGGCCATCGGAATGGAGCACATCCCCCCAGAAAGCTTCTCAGCCCTTTCTTTTTTTTTAAGATTTTATTTATTTGACAGAGAGAAACACAGCCAGAGAGGGAACACAAGCAGGGGGAGTGAGAGAGGGAGAAGCAGGCTTCTTGCCGAGCAGGGAGCCCGATATGGGACTCGATCCTGGGTCTCCGGGATCATGACCTGAGCCGAAGGCAGTCGCTCAACCAACTGAACCACCCAGGCGCCCCTCAGCCCCTTTTTTAATACCCAGCTCCATCTTTCCCGGCCGCTGGTTCCCTGAGCCACTGCCCCATGTTGGTATTGTTTGGGGGGACAGGGCTTCTGGATTCTCCTCACTGGAGAACGCTATATTTATAACTGCCGTGGGCACCTGTTGTTTTTTGACTACCCAGTATCCAGTCTGCCTAATTTAGAAGAATCCCAAAATAGGCAAGAGCTAGGGCCCTGCCCTCTGTGGAAGAGGCCAAAGCGAAAGAAACATTCACTCTCCGCACCTCAAGGCGCTCAGCCTCTCTCTCGCAGGCTCATGTCTGAGCTTTTGAATCTGACAGAGAAGCACCAAGATGGAAGGTTTCCAAGGTTTGCATACGGTGGTGGTGGTGGCTGTCAAGAGTCCCAAGAGGAGGCAGCAAGCATTCTGAGGTGGTGACGTCGTGGGCAGGAGCCCATTGCTGTTGTTGGCAAATGAGGCCCTGACTGACAAGGGAACCACAGAGATGGGCTGTGGCTTGAGGAGTCGTCTTCCCTCCCTGGGCCTCCGTGTGAGTGGGTGGTGTGAGGTCCGTCCCAGCTACACACTTCCTTCCTGAGAGTTTGACACATTCTTACTGATGGTTAAGAGATGTGGCTTAAAGTGAGATGGAGAGAAAGGTCCAGCATATCAGACTCCTCACCACCAGTTCCTCAAAACAGTTCTCCAGAAGTCACTCCAAATCCACTCGGGGCGCTGGACCCCGAATGGTTTCCTAAAGGGAGGCCCACACAGAGATGCGAACACTCATAGCTTTCTCTGCCCACACCAGCGATGGCTGTCTCCGCAGCCAGCATGGAGGGGAGCCCTGAGGCCCTGCATGGACAGTGGCAGAGGGACCCTGGGCAAACGGCTCTCCTTTGCTGAGCGTCAGGTTTGCCACGGCAAACAAGGCACAGAGGGATTTTCAGGTTCTTCTCAATTCTGATATTGTGTGACTCTGAACCCCTGAGGTGCTATTTTCTTGAGGCCCTTACGGTGTTTCCCCTTCTCTCTGGCTTCTTTATGAAACATGACGAGTTTATGAATGGATAAACAAAATGTGATATCTCCATACCATGGGGTTTTATTCAGCCCTAACAAGGAGTAAAGTACTGGTGCATGCTACAAAATACATGAACCTCAAAAGCATGAGACTATGTGAAAGAAGCCAATCACTAAAAAAACCGCATGTGATACGTTTTCCAGAACAGACATGCCCGCGGCGACGTACAGTAGACTAGTGATTGCCTGCATTTAGCGGCAAAGGGGTGCTTGCTGCCAGCAGATACAAGATTTCTTTTTGGGTGATGAAAATGTAAAATAGTCTAATGTGGAGCACCTGGGTGGCTCAGTCGGTTAGGCATCTGCCCTTGGCTCAGGTCTCAATCCCAGGGTCCTGGAATTGAGCCCCTCATCGGGCTCTCTGCTTGACCGGGAGTCTGCTCGTCCCTCTGCCCCTGCTCCCCACTTGTGCTCTCTCTCTCTCAAATAAATAAATAAAATCTTTTTAAAAATAAAATAAAATAGACTACGGAAATAGTGGCACAACTCTGTGAATTTAGAAAATATCTTGGATTCTACAGTTGAATTCAATGAATTATAAGGTATGTAAGTTATATCCTTTTTAAAAAAGTTTTTATTTATTTATTTAACAGAGAAAAACACAGTGAGAGAGGGAACACAAGCAGGGGGAATAAGAGGGAGAAGCAGGCTTCCCACTGAGCAGGGAGCCTAATGTGGGGCTCGATCCCAGGACTCTGGGATCATGACCTGAGCCAAAGGCAGTCACTTAACCAACTGAGCCACCCAGGGGCCCCGTGAACTATATCTTAATAAAGCTGTTTTAAAAATCAAGCAACAAGTTTAAGACAAATTCAAATGTATTTTAAACCGGTAATCGTGGCAGGAGGAGAGCCTTCAAAATTAAATACATTTATAATCCAACAATTCTATGCTGTTGGTTTTTCCAGTTTCTCCCTTAGTCCACTCACCAGAATTAATGCATTTGTTTGAATGTGACTTCTTTAAAATTGCCCCTACTCGAAAGGTCTATTGAGCAATCTAAAGGGATCAGAAAAAGGAAAGGTGGAGTCCGACAGCTTTCTGCATGAGTCCAGAGAGTTCACTGGGGTAGCTACTCTTTCCTCTAGACTTTTTATTAGATTCTGATAGAAATTCTCATCTGAAGGTAGCTCAGTCGGGTAAACATCTGCCTTCTACTCAGGTCTCAATCCCAGGGTCCTGTGATGGAGTCCAGCGTTGGGCTCCCTGCTCAGCAGGAAGTCTGCTTCTCCTTCTGTCTCTGCCTCTCCCTGCTGCTTGTCCTCTCTATCTCTCAAATAAATAAATAAAATATTTTTTTAAAGAAATGAAGCCGAACTATAGAAGAGTGCCCATCAGACCCTAATGTGCTCACCATGCGCGTTGGGGATCTTACTAAAATACAAATTCTAATTTAGCAGATCTGTGGTGGGGCCTGAGAGTCTCCGTTTTGGGTTTTCTTCCTCCTTTTTTTCCCCAAGGTTTGATTTATTTATTTATTTATTTATTTATTTATTTATTTATTTATTTTTGACAAAGTGATCTGGGGGAGGAGCAGAGGGAGAGTGATAAGCAAATATTAAAAAATGATTTTTATATCAGTGGCATGTTGAAATAATATTTTGAATATGCTATGTCTTAAAAATGTATTATTATTTTTTAAATACAAGTTTTACTTGTGGATGATACTAGTAGTCTCCTGCCCCCCACTATTTTTCATTTTCCCTTCCTCCTTAACAATAGATTTTCAAGGGCACCTGAGTGGCTCAGTTGGTTAAGCGACTGCCTTCGGCTCAGGTCATGATCCTGGAGTCCTGGGATCGAGCCCTGCATCGGGCTCCCTGCTCAGCGGGATGCCTGCTTCTCCCTCTCTCACTCCCCCTGCTTGTGTCCCCTCTCTAGTTGTGTTTCTCTCTGTCAAATAAATAAATAAAACCTTTAAAAAAAAATAATAGATTTTCAGCTGGGCTCATGGGGGTCACCTGGAATGAAGACCACATTCTCCAGCTTCGCAGGTAGGTGGGACCATGTGACCAATCACTGCTCTGAATGAATGGGGAAAGCGTCATCTGGTTTCCAAGAGCTTTCTTAAGAAATTATATAGGTGCTCTCTCTCTTTTTTTTTAAGATTTTATTTATTTGACAGAGAGAAACACAGCCAGAGAGGGAACACAAGAGGGGAAGTGAGAGAGGCAGAAGCAGGCTTCCTGCCGAGCAGGGAGCCTGATGTGGGACTCGATCCCGGGTCTCCAGGATCATGACCTGAGCCGAAGGCAGTCGCTTAACCGACTGAGCCACCCAGGCACCCCTATAGGTGCTCTCTTGCCTCCTCTTCTTTATTCCTTCTTTATTCTCCATCCTGCTGCCTTGAATGCAGAAATATTGCCATTGGGCCCTGAGTTCAAGGCCATGCACAGTGGCTCAAAAGGCAAACGTCATGATGGTAAGGATTTCTGTGTCCTCCCCCCTTCCCCAGTGCTGTAATGCCAGTGCCTAATTGGTGCTGAGTAAATATTTGCTGACTGGCTGATTCAATAAGTGAATAAATGAACAACAAGTCTGGGTCTTGGATGTACGAGGGAGGTGATGTCAGCCCCCTACCACCGAGCTGGGCTTTTACAGAAAGGAAAAACAAACCTCTACCTCTTTAAACCCAAACTTCAACCCAATCAAGAGAATATCAGAATGTCCCATAACTGCCTTGTGCCACAGAAGGTTTACCTGAAATGTTAAGCTGAATCTCAATAAATGGCATCACATTCTAAATACACTGTGATATTCATCTTTTCAATGTTGTGGATTATTTTTCCATGCCAAACTCTATTCTTCTGTTTGTTTAATAGTTGAGGTTTCAATGTTTCAAGTTTCTAAAATCAAGATGCGCCTCTAACCTTGCTTTCTTACTTAACAGTACAAAGCACTGCAGAAATCCAACCCAGCCACGTTTCTCCTAACAGCCCTAGGGTATACGTGAATAAGAAGTGTTTTGCAAGATACAGATGAGCTAATTTCCCTTCCTGATAAATGGAAAATTTTCCATCTCATTCTCTGTGCAGTACACTTCGCTGTTTCTAAACCTAACAGGAACGTGACATCAGAGAGGTTAGTAAGAGCAGATTTTAAACAAAAACAATTATCCTTCTTATATTTTAGAAAATTGTTTTATTGCATTCACCTGCATTTTCAGCCCTGCTGATGTCTGAAAGGAATTAAGCCTTTGCACATTGCCCCCTAAAAGAAAAAAAAATCTTTTTAGCTTTGGAAAAGACAGAGGACTATTTAATCCTGGTAGGCAAACAGGTGGGGATAAAAGTTCCATCGGGTCCTGGTTCCCTATTCTTGGAAGAAAGAGATGCTGGGAGGGTGTCAATAAGCCCCGAGAGAGCAGACACCTGGTTAGACGAGGGACAGGCTTGCCGGAGAGTGGAGCGGGCCGAACGGAGCGGATAGAATTCCCATCTGCACGGGCCCAGGGCGTCCACACTCGGGCCCTTCCCAAGGACCAGCAGAGTTACAAGTACCCATTTGCCGGACGGCAAGGAGAACACCCATGTGATTTTTTGCCCTGCCAATTCCTGGGCCTGGAGGCCTCATTCATCATTGCAAACTCACCAGGCTTTGAAGCTGTGGGACTCCAACTACCAGCTGCTGGTCATGTCGGATTCGCATGGTCACACGGTGACGGGTCCTGCTGGAGACTCCCGCTGCTGGAAGGAGCCCTTTGTTCGTGACCCTAGAGGAATTCTGCAAGGAGAATTGAATCAAATGACATCCTTCCTGGTCGCCCCATTCTTCTCCTGGGCTAGGAGTGTCATATTTGCTGTCACAGAGTTGACCCATAAGCCCCAAGGCCTGGATATTTCTGGATAGAAAGCATCTGATATATGAGTTCCCTTCAGCAGGGAAAAAAAAAGAATTAATTAACTATACCAGTAGTACAGATTTTCTCAGTGTTAAGTTCCAAACTAGAACAGAGTGATATACCTTTCAAAACTATGTTTAAAAACTAGGGCCACATGATACTGTTTCATGGCTGATGCGTGCTATCTCAGACAGGATGGGGATTCCAGGGTGTGAAAAGGAGGGAGCAGGTGACAGATAAAAATGAGCAAGAGAGAAGCATGTTCAGGTGATATCCACACGTGAGGCCCAAACATGCGACCAGCGATGCTGTAGGAAAGCATGAGGCCAGAAAGACCCAAGGAGATCAGTGGACATTGGCTTCCTCACAATGGGGAACCACTGACGATTTCAGAAGCTGAGCAGGACAGGCTAGGAAGGCGGCTGCTTTGGGGGCTACTGGCCTGGGGGTAGGAGCGAGCCGGCCCGAGGCCCACGGGGGATCTGAGGAGACTGAGAAGAAGGAACAGTTTGGAAGGCAGATGGCAGAGACGAGGAGGTGTGTCGTGGACAGTGAGTCAGGATGCCTGCAGGAGGGCCACGTGGGGACCCTTCTGCAAAATCACCTGGGCTTACCTAACCCTACCTTTTCCAGACTGCAGGGTAGCTTTCCGTTTATCCTCACAATATCCTCCCTTCTGCGTGTCAGATAGGAGAAGACTCCCAAGGCCCCATCCAGAACCCGAGCCTGAGCGCAGAGGGCTGTCCGCAGTAACACTACGTCCTTCCGGGTAGCAAGCGGCACCATTTCTTCTGCACATCCTCTGTGCCCAGCAGGGGCCCCAGGCTTCCTGTGCATTCTCTGGGTATCCCACAACAACCCTTTATCTCATACAGGCAAGCTGAGAGGCTAAGCTCCATGCCTGCTTCTTCATTGTGCAGAAGTGGCAGAACGGTGTTTAAACGAGGCCGACCGATTCCACCCCCCCCCCATGAGATTACACTCACCCATATCTTATAACTTCCCCATGAGGCTCAAAATTAAATCCTAACCCATTCTACAGTGGTTTCATTTACAAACTCTTTCCTTCATGCATTCACTGAATTCCTCTTGAGCGCAAGGCATAAACCTAGTCAACCCCACACGGGTGCTGGGGCTGCAGGGAGTGCTGGTGGTAGTATGAGAACACAGTCTTTCTCTGTCTTCAAGTTCAAAAGCAGAAATCTACGAACAACAGCCTGGGCACAAAAGCCAACCCATCACCTGTTTTTGTGAATAAAGTTTTATTGGAACACAGTCGTGCCCATTCGTTTACATGTCATCTAGGGCTGTTTGAGCATTCCCAATGGATACCAAATGGCCCACAACTTCAAATATTTACTATCTAGCACTTTACAGAAGTTGCCGACCCTCGGTTTAGAGTCAGAGCCACAGAGGTCATCGATGATGCTAGAACCTAGAGTAGTGAAATGCAACAAAAGCCTGTGGGGATGACAAGAAGAGACTAAAGCCACAGGCAGATTCACCTAGAAGGTTTCCAAAATGTGGACCAAATAATGGGCTATTGGCTGCAGACTGGGCGGGCCCCAGAACGACATGTCTCCCCAGGAGTGCTAGCACGCAGTCCAGGATAAGGGAGGAGGTGCTCAGGATCTTGGAAAGTCATCCTGGAAGTTCTCTTTCTAGAACCGTTGAAGTCCCAGCAGGGGCCCAGGCTCTGACCTCGAGCTAATCAACCACCTCTCACCGGCCTGGCCTATGGAGATGTGAGAAGCAAATGTATGTGTGTTGGGGGAGGGTGGGTTATCCCAGAATGACTTGTGAAAAACTGAAGTGCTCCGTAATTCCTGGGGGTCCTCCGAGCACACCCATGGCCTGCACACCGAGACTGCCCTCAGGGTGATAGCACCCAGCACAGAGAAGCCAGCATGGCCGCCCTGAACGCAAAACTGCCTTTGTCCCCAGCTCAGCACGCGATTTATTATTAATTCACTGACGGTACAACTGGGAAGGTTACGAAAGAGTCCTCCCCTGAGAGGAGTCATTCTTCAAGCTGGGAATGTGTGGACGTCTCACCCCCAGAGACCGCAGCGTGCTTTCACGGAGGCGGAGGCCGCCCGGAGGCTGGAGCAGGCCTGCGTTTGTGCTGGAGGTCTGGACCCAAGTGAACACATTTTGTCTGGAACCATCACAAAGGGGTCTTTGCCTGTCCTCAGCCAGCTGGCCCCGGGCTGCGGGAAGCCGTGCTCCCCGCTCCTCGCCCTCCTCCAGGAAGCGCCTGCCCTGGCCCAGCCTCAGCAGTGCTTTTCCGCTCACACCCTGAGCCCACGTCCCAGCCCCGGCGGGGCCGCCGCCGCAGCACCTGGCCGCTCTTCCTCCACCCTGGGACCCTGGGCCAGGCCCTCAGACGCAGGAGAAAGCAGAGCCCGCTCAGCTGGCCAGCGCCTGCGCTTCCTGTCCAAGTGTTTGTGGCCCGGCTTCCTGCTGACGGAAGGGCGGCTGCAGCTCGCCTCTGACATCCCGAGAGGTGGCTCCCAGGCCCCAGCCACCGAGCACGTCCAGCTGGCACAGCTCGGAGGCTGTGGTGCGCTCAGGCAGCTGTCAGATGACATTCACAGGGACGCTGGGGTCAGGCCTCCAGAGCTGTAAGGGGATTCCTCTGGGAAGAGAGGAAGCTGTGAATCCGAGCAGAAAGCCGGGAGCACGGGCTTGTGGCTTGTCCTGGGCCGCCAGCCAGAGGACGTGTCAGGCATGCCCCACCCTCCAGAGCCACAAACCCCCTCACTTCACTCTGGTCTGCCTCCCTCCTCGCCACCTGCAAACCTGGGCTCTTCCTCCCTTTGTGGCTCTCTCCCTCTGCCCCCCGTGGACAGGGGACAGGGCTCAAGCACCCCAATGATAGCCCCGGCTCTCACCTCACGACCCGGAGGAATTTACCTTCACAGAGAATCAGCTTCCCTTTCATGGGTGGAAACTGGATAGTGAGAATATTTTCTGAGCATACCTTGTTTATTTTTCCATGTTTCAAGAGCACTGGCATAGGAAATGGGGTTAGACTTGTTATGTATAGCTCCAGAGGTCAAAACAAGTGCTGCAGTTCAAATAAGGAAAAATTAACCAGCAAAAAAGACTGTCCCGCAAAGTGAGGTAGTGAGCATCCTGTTATGGGAGGTATTCAGCAGAAATTGTTTGCAGAGACTTTCAAGGGCTAGACCATCAGCTCTATGAGGATGAGGCCCCTATCTGTCTCCATTTCTGCCGCAGGACCAGCCCCCGACTCAGTACATGGCAAAGGGCACGTGCTTCCAGTATTTGAGGAAAGAAGGGAAAGAGGGAGGATGGGAAGGATCACCTTTGAGAACTCTGGAGAAGAGATTCTTCAGTTAGGAGAGGATTTGGACAAGCTGACTGGAATTCAGCTGCCTTTGATGCTGTGGTTATAAGGCAAAAGTTATGGGTGCCCACCCCAAGGGGATACACCGACCCCAAAACAAAGCTGAGCACATTTCCTGTCGGCATGCGTCTCCCCGCACAGGCCTTTCTGTCTGAACATTCTACAGTCCACAAACCCCCTGACATGCATTTTGTTGCTCACTTCTACAGAGCCCTGGAAAACACAGTCTCCATCTGAAAGACACTCAACCCAAGGCTCAAAGATAGTAAGCAGCTTGTCTGAGCTGAGACTTAGCCTCAGGTCTCCTCATCCTGAGTCCCTTGGCCCTCCTAACATGGCTGTTAGTCTGCCTGACTGCCTGCCACAAATCTTTCTGTCCCTCAAGACCGATATATGGTCAGACCTAGGGCTGGGTCAAACACCAGAGCTTCCCATAGCCTTTGAAAAATGCACAAGAAACAGATTTTCTTTTTTTTTTTTTTCTTTTTTTTTTTTTTAAATCTTTTTTTTTTTTAATATTTTATTTATTTGACAGAGAGAAACACAGCCAGAGAGGGAACACAAGCAGGGGGAGTGAGAGAGGGAGAAGCAGGCTTCCTGCCGAGCAGGGAGCCCAATGTGGGACTCGATCCCGGGTCTCCGGGATCATGACCTGAGCCGAAGGCAGTCGCTTAACCAACTGAGCCACCCAGGCGCCCCAAGAAACAGATTTTCTTGAAGAAACGGTTCTTTCTCTGCCTCAGTCCCAGCAGGGAAAATGCTTAGGCATTACCACTAATTGTAGTAACCAGTAGAGGATCTGGGACAATTTCCAGAGGCAAGTTTACTCTTCAGGGCCAACCCTCGATCACCCCATTGGAGGGATGCAGTCTCTTCCAGAGGTCTGACTCGCTGGAGATTAGGCAGGTTGTTTGCTTGTTTGCTCTCTGATCCGGGACCTCCCTTCCCTCTCCTCTCCCTCGAAGGCTCTGCCCCACAGGGGGCTGACCCCTGCAGGCCACGTTTGCCAAGGCTCCCCACAGCCACAGCCAGGAGGGTAAAAACCAGAGTCTTTCTACCGTGGCTCATCACTGCGGTGCCAGTTCCTGCCAGGAAACCTCCACCAGGGTTCCTGTCTCTCTGGTTCTGGAAACACCATCTCCTCCCAGTGACTTCCCACCTGAGAATTTTCCCGTGGTTGCTACTCGAAAGGTTGCCTTTCCCCTTTGTCTGCCCCTTTCATCTCTTCCAACGCCTGCATAACTATAACTGTGGAGGTTTCTGGAATGGGTTATGCTTTCTGCCTGGACTGTGACCAATTTCATGTCAGCGTGAGTCTGCTGAGACCCAACCCAGGGAGGGTTAAACACAGGGAATTATGGGACAATTCTATCCTGACCACCTATGAGGAGAGCCAAAAAGGCAGGCCAGCCAGGAGGCTCCCAGAGGGAAAACCAGGTCTGCAGTTGCCTGGAAATGAGGAGGCAGGCCAAGTGCACCATGGCTCTGCAAGGGAACCAGGGGACCTGGGGTTGGCCCGGCTGTCCCACCACAGGCCCCCTTCCCTGTCACAAGACCCCCCACCCCGGCATCCTTCAGGGCTATGACACTGTCGGTGTTGCTCCCAATGTGGGCCAGACAGCATGACTCAGCCTCTGGGAGCTGGGAGCGGGCCAAGCTTCCGGGACCACATCACCTCTCTGGAGCTGGGCGAGGACTGTCTCAGAGAGGGCAGCAAAGAGAGCAGGTGTCTTTTCTCCCTGCTCCTACACCTGCTGCATCCGGGACTCAGAGAAGAGAGTCGTGGACTCTCCCTTCCCTCCCCCACATCACCCCTCACAGCCCCTCACTCCCTCGGGCCCAAAGGATATACCAAGGCCCGTTAACAGCCTTGCCTGGGCAGGGACCCCAGGGGAGACTGTGTTCTCTGAAAATACTATTGGTGAGCACAGACACACGGTGTAGAAAGGAGGAAGGCCGGGCCTCTCCTCCAGATTTATGTAGACCTACTACACTCACTCTTGCCCCTGAGGTAAGTACTTTCACATATTTTATGTCACTTCATCAGACTCTAATGGGAGAGAATCTGACATACCCCAAAAAATACAACAGGCCCTAATCAACGTTTCTTTATTGGCTAACTGCCAGGTACCTGGCGTTCTACAAAGACAAGTAGACTGTGCTTCCTGCCTTCTAAGAAAGTTCAGAACCTGGGATCTGAAATCAGTTAGACCTGGCTCATATAAATCCAGACTAGCAATCGGTACGTATGTGACCTTGGGCATGTGACACTTGTCCCCGAGCCTCAGTTTCCTCGTTTATAAAATGGGCATAAGAATGCTCTCTTCTCATTGAGTTGTTGAAGGATTCTTATAGGTAACAGCCTAGCAAGCGTCCAGTACATGGTCATCACTTTTCAGAAAGTGTTGGCTATTACTTCCTTAAATTAAAAAATCCAGATTACACGCACAACCCCATGAGAAGCATTTTTGGAGGCTGCCCCACTATTTCTGTTCACACCGTGGGTGCCTCACAAAGCCTTCAGACTCCAGAATAGGATAAAATACGGCTCTTCCTTTCTCATGCTGGAAGTCTCCAGCAAAGCTGACCTCAGAGGAATCCCACACGCACTCAGTCCCCCCCACGCCCCATAGGCCCTGCCGCTGACTTTCCGGATGTCCTCTGAGGTCCAGGCTTGGAGAGTTTCCGGGACTGGCGGGGTCACTCTGTGGCTGGGCCCTGCCTGGCAGCCCCACCCTTCCTGGCCTCCAGCTCGGTCTCTGAAAACCTGCCAGCCCAGCTCTGAGGGCGGGCGGGCCGAGGGAGATGGAAGGTCCTGCTGGGATGTTTGCCCTAAGGGAAGCCTGAGGGAGGGAGGAGCCGGGCAAGAGGAGGAGGTGTGAGCCACGCAGCTGGGCCACTCCACCCTCCTGTCCTACCACGCAGAAAATCCCGTCTCTGGAAGTGCCAAGCGCTCCTCCTAGTGGAGAAGGAGGGACGCAAAATCCCACCCGGCAGCCTTGCAGCCCCTTCCCCTGCTGCGTCCCTCCCCCCCGCCCCCCATACACACCAGGAGAGGAGGGCCATCTCCACCAGGCCTACTGGTAACAGCAGTCCTGGCCTATAGCACGTCACAGTTGAAAAAGCCTTTCCACATCCAGTTTCCCCATTCGGCAATGTTTCAGAAGGCACATTTTTTAACACCCCCTGTCCCAGATAAGAACACGAAGTCCCTCCTGGGCAGCCAGTCTCTGGCCAAGCTGGGACTAGGCACCTGGGCTTTTCATCCCACTTACCACACGTTTTGTTCAATGGCCCTCTGCCCAACCCCTCCATCTCCAGGCCTCACAGGAGCATGGCACCATCCTGGGGACAAGACTGCTTCTTTTATGTGTCGCTCAATCACAAGAGCCTCAGTGCCCCACGGTAGCCCAATTAAACCCACCCCTTCCTGCAGGATCAGCCGGTGCCTTCAAACCCCACGCGTCTCAGAGCCAGCCTTCCCTCCCACCAGCAGGGGAAAGGCTTTCTGCTCACAGTGGTCAGATCTAGGAATCAGTAAGTCTCCTCCCCAAGCCAGCTCAACCACACACAAGCTCTGCTGAGCCCGGGCAGCAAGGACTGACTTCAGCCCTGTTGACCTGTGCTTCCTGCCCCAGTGGAGACAGGTTGGGGAAGGGCCATTTTGAAGCTACTCACTCATCAAGGAGAGGGACGTGACTCTTGCCCTGTCTTTTTCCCTGAAAACATAGTCCTTCCTTTGAGCTCTCCAGAGGCTGGCCTCCTACTCTGGACGCCCCTACATGCAGCCCTGGGAATCTTGAGTCTGCAACGACCCCAGAGGCCTGGCTTAGAGACCAGCTACCACTGGCCCCTCTCTACAGAGCAGAGCTTCTCACTGGGAGGCTTTTCCCAAGCCTGGGAGCCTGCTCTCCTCACTGTGGGAGAAGGGAGGACAGCTCTCTGCTTACCGTCCTTATCCTGCCATGCGACTGAGCTGGGCCAGAGCTCAAGGACGGGCCGACCAGACAGTGACCTATGTTTTCCGGGAAGGCAGCCAGTCTGCATGCCCTCAGGCTTCCAGGCACTGAGGATAGTGACAGAGCAGGCACCTGCCACCATCCCGGGTAGGTCCCACCTAGGCTCTGGGCATGCCCAGCTCTGGTCTCTGGGCCAGAACATTGAAGCAAGAGGGGACCCTTACACTCAGCCCTTTCTCTTGGGCATGGCTTTGTGAACTAAACAGTGTTTCGTGGAAGGGAATGAGGGGCATGACCCAAGGCCTCAAGGCTGTCCTCCTTGTGCCAGAAAACACAAGGTTCAAGGCTGGTTATTTCGTCATGAGCAAGTCTTCTCTCCCCTGCTAGACTGAGCTGTTTCAGGGCATGGGAAAGGCATTTAACTTGGTCTCAGACGTCTTGGGTTCTATTCCTGGGTGGTGCTGCCATCTACCTGGGACCACGGCTGTGTCATCTCAGGCCCCTGAGCCTCGGTTTCCGCGGCTGTACCAAGGGTCAGTGACCTCCGCTGTGCCCAGCTCCGTGGCGGCTCCAAGCTTTCTAGCAGAAGATGTCTGTGCAAGTGCCCAAGACACAACACGCCTACGACAGCTTCTCGTTATTAGTAAAATCGTTTTGACCTGGGCTAGTACTTCCATTTTCCATACGCAAGGAGGGGAAATGAAAAACAAGGAGAATGTGAGCCTCTGCCAGCCAGCTTGGGCTCTCCACAGCCCTCTACCCTGAGCCCCAGGGAGGCCCCCGTGGCTGACAGAGCAGGGTCCTCGCCAGCCTGAAGGCAGGAGGTGGGAATGTCCCCATTTCTCACTTGGTAGAAGGGCCCTCCCACCCAACAGAGGACGCAAGGGACCCTCTGTCTCCCTGTCTCTTGGTCCTTAATGCTCACCTGGGAGCCAAATTCTAGAAAAGGGAATTGGGCTTGGACAGCCAGTGAAAGGGGTCAAAATCGGGTTGTGGGAGAACCAGCTAAAGAGACAAGCTGGACCCAGAGACCTAGCTCCCAACAGCACAGAGCGGTCCCGGGAAAGGGGATTGGACCTTATCCAAACCCAGACAGCCTTACAGAGAACCATTAGAGGGCAAGATTTCCAAAAGCTGAGCTCTCCCGCAAAGAATAACCGAGGGCCTGGACGGTGGGTTATGATGGCTGGAGGTGTTCTGTGCTCAGGTTCAACCCACCTCCCAGCTGGTGGGAGGCCCTCCCATAAGCTGGATCAGAGCTGAGGATGTTAGGGATCCTCCCACTTCCTGGGGATCCCAGGATTCCCCAGTCACCCGGTCACCCGGGGAAGCACGCTCCTCCAGGGTCGTCATCAGCCCACGCTGCTCTGGAGGATTATTCAGAGCAAAGGTTTGGCCAGAGCGCGTTGCTGGTACGGCCCAAAGGGCTACACATATTGTACACGTTATCCGCATGCACGAGAGGCCCAAGACTATCGCGACAGGCAGTTTAATGGCTTATAAACCGTTCTGTTCCCGTGTCACCCTTCTGTTTACACACACGCACACAGAGTGTACCCCTCCCCCTTCGCCATGTTAATAGAGCCCACAGAGACTGCTGGACTCCCTGCCGCGAAGTACGTGGACTTCCCAGGGCCAGGAAAAACATGTCGGTGCATGAAAATAACCCACCCTGAAATGCATCAGGCCGGTTGCCCAGGGCTGGGTGGTCCCCTGCTTGCCACACACATGTCAGGCGTTCAGCCTTCGCCGACCAAAATCCACCCTCCCGTCACCCTGAGTCAGGAGGGAGGCAGGTGCAGGGCAGCCGCCGGTTCCTCAGGAAGCTGTTGGTGACTCTTGAGGCAGGAACTCCCGGGGCTGTCGGAGTTCCCTGTCCTCCAGCCACACCACCAGCCCATCAGCCCAGCCAGCAGCCGGCCGGCTGTACAGCAGCTAAATTTAAGTATCAAGAGAGGAGGGACCAGGTGGGTGCTTATCAAACACAGCTGAATGACCGAAAGAGAGAATTTCATGTTTAATTGCCGACAGCCCAGTGCTGGTGGAGATGTTGAATATTTGCGGAGATATTGCTTAACCTTCTGTGTTGAATGATGTGTGTGTCCCTTGGGTGACTCCCAAGGTCCCTGCACTCTTGGCCGGCACCTCCAGCATAGTCAGGGTCCATGATGCTCACGGACTCGGACTCTGCTACCTAAACAGGACAGAAGGACAAAGCATTTTTCTGGTCTCTTAAGGAACAAATGGGATTTTCTGAGAATAACCCTTCTTTGTTTTCCTTCTCACTTGCAGAGGAGGGCTCAGGAGATGGGATTGACAGCCCCCTCTCTCTTCGCTTCCCCCCTCCCATTATTGCTTCCCTTCCTTCTTCCCCTCCCATCCTGACTGTCATTCTTTGCTTATGGCTAATTGCTTTTCAGCTTTGAAAACCCAGAATGGTTGCTAACCAAGACGGCCTGGAAGTTTTTTTGCAAGCAGGGAGTGTTTAGAGATAGAAAACACTATCGATTACTCTCCCCAATAGTAGCGTCACTGAAATTCAATTTACTAAGCATTTGTGGGCAATCTGTGAGGCCAGTAGCCCGCTGGACATCCTGGTGATGTGGGGGCGGGTCCTGCCTTTGATGGGGCTGTCAGACCAGTAAGAAAGAGATTATTTTGACTCAATAAATGTTTTCTTAAGAGCTTACCAAATGCTAACCACTGGATGACAGGCCTGCCCTGAGCAACTCTTCAGCATGTGGAGAAGGAGAAATTCCTAACAATTTCAATACTCTGTTTCCAGTTCTGTGGAGGAAGAGGCACAGAAGAGAGGGGAGGGTAGCAGGTGCTAAGAGAGCAGATAGGGAAGTTAACCTCTAAAGGAGAGGTCAGAGTTCACCTGACAAGGGGGAGGCTCTCTAGGGGGAGGTAGTTAGACAGAAAGTCTTCATAGAGAGGGACAACAGGTGCAGAGGTGGGCATGTGCTCACTGGGTCCAAGGACTGAAAGGAGGCTTCTGTGGCTGGAGGAGGGAGGGAGGGAGCAGACAGCATGAGGCAGAGTGGTGGAGGCAGGCAGGGAATTGATGGAGGACTGAGGCTAAGGGAAGATTTGCAGAATGGCAAGTAGTTCATTGCAACAAGAATATAGAAAATGTCTAAGAGGGCAATGAAGGAGTTTAGACATTATCATGGCACAATGAGGAGCTCAGGAGGGGATTGCTCAAGGTGGAAGCGGGGAGATGACAGTGGCCAGACCAGTCTGGAGGCTGTGGCCCGGGGGCAAGAGACATGACAAGGGTCAGGGCAGAGTGGTGGGGTGCGTGGGGGTGGGGGGTATCGACAACTCAATTAATAATAACATGGTCTTTCTGCCCCACCGCCACATGAAGCCCCCATGTCAATCGCCCTCTCAGCTCTATCCCCAGGTCCTCCCTCACTCCATCCCTCCCTGCCTCATGCTTCCCACTGGGGATGGCATCAGGCATCAGAAAGCAAACGTCCCTGGAGAATACATACATTCTGACATGCGGAGAGACATGGAGCCTGGAAGCAAAGAACTCATCCCCAAAATGGACACCCATGAGGTGCCTCTCCCACCCCAAAGATTCCCTCCCCTCCTGTGTCCATGCATGTGCACGGATGGTCACCTTACCTGCATTTCCAGCACCTAGAAATGAATCAGAGGAGGAAAATCCTCCTTGAGAAAGTGCAGCCTGGCTCATGCATGAGAAGGGGGGGCCCTTAGGCACTGGGAGACACAGCTGATCACGAAACACTTTTTTTCTATGAGAAAGCATAGCCTTGCTCTGATCAGCTGACCCACAACCCTTTGGCCCACCCATACACCAGGGCTCCTGGATTTGCTTGGTTGGGGAAGAGTCAACAGTGGGTGATAGAGAAAACACAGGGCTGAGCCGCCAGGAGGCCTGGGTTCTGGTACACACTCTGTTACCATGTGGATCTCTTCTCCTCTCTGGGCCTCAGTTTGCCCATCTGTAAAATAGGGGGTCAGAGGAGCTGACAGTCAAATGCCTATAGTCTCTTACTTCTTCTCTGTAGGTGTGTGTGGGCCAGTTACCTGGTTGCCCGCCCAGGACCAAGGGCATGTCCACCTCCTGCCCCAGACCCAGCCCTTCCTGCCAATTCCACTTACCTTTTAACACTGTGGTGAAAAAGAGCCCAGGTCAGGCACAGGCCTCCCGCTGCAGCACACTTGCTAACCGGTGGTCAGGCAGGTGGGCGGGCATAGCTAATGGGGAAAGCCCCTTCCCAGACACCTCCTCATCCATCAGCACCCCCAGCTGGGCCCAGGTAAGGTCTCACTGGCCGCTGGTGGCAGCCACCCCCAAACAGATCTAGCCTATTCCCCAACCTCCTCCCTTTCTAACTGGGCCTCTGACAGCTGTCAGGACCTCCCTGCTGGTCAGGTGAAGGCCTCCACCCCAGCTGCACCCCAGTGAAATGCCCCAGGCCTGTGCCACGGCGGTAAGGGCCCCCCAGCCCCACTGTCCGCAGGCCGCCAGGGAAGCCCAGCCCCAGCCGCTGGGGGTGGTCAAGAACAGCCAGGGACGGACTCCAGGGCTTTGCCTGTGTTTCCAGAGACAGCTGTGGAACCCGGGCCTGAGGATGGCTGAGAAAGGCAGGAAACAGTGGTGGGGAAGCAAGTCACCTGGTTAGACATAAGAGGAAGGTTAAGGCGAGGGAAACCAAGCCAGCTCTGCAGCAGGCAGGGAAAGCAAGAGAAGCATCACCTCCTGCCCACAACTCCTCCTCAGGCCCACTCCCATCATCTTGCACAACCTCCTAGCCTCCCCCTCTCAGCAGCGTCCCCAACCCTGGCCCAACTGAGAGCTGGGCCCTCAGAGGACGATGTTTTGTTAAGTCTTAGAGTCATACATCCAGCAAGAGGGTTTGGTTTTTCTTCCTCCTTACCCTCCCTCAAGGCTCCCAGGAGGAGTAGAAACAGACCCAACCCAGAGAGCCGGACCTCTTGGTACCAACACCCTCGCACCAGAGAACCCCATCTAATGCGCAATGGGAGAAATGGGGTCTGGGAGAGCAGACAGGACACACACACACACACACACACACACACACACACACACACACCGGAGGCAACCGGTCCCAGGCCCCGGCTGGGTTGGCAGCAGCTCTTCTTGGCTCCAATGAACTCCCTTGGAAACAAATCTCTGCTACTCACTTCTTTCCTCTATTTGGCTGAAAACAGAGCCAGAGCTGTTGGCTTGAATCCTTTTTTTCTTTTTAACCTTGCTCCCTGCTTTTCTTTTTTTTTTTTTTCTGCTTAAAAAAGGAGTTTGAATCAAGACTTAGTGCAAACTCTTTAGGTTCTTAAAGTTTTTTTTGTTTTTTTTTTAAGGAAAAAACAGCGCTCACAGTAAAAACATGATTTCCCCGCTGTTTGCACAGCGCCTCACTGGCTAGAAGCTCCTTAGAGGGACCTTGCAGGCACGGAGCTGCTGATGACGCAGGGGCTACCCTGCCCACACCCAGGGGAGAAGCTGTTCCAGGTCCCGCAGCTGGCCAGGGAAGGACCCAGGTATCTGGATTCTGCCAAAGAGGCCCCCGGGGCAAGTTTCCTTGGTGCCCATCAGGCAGCAACAGCAGCAACAGGAAGAAGCCCAGCTCCTCACTAGACAAACTTCCCTCTGACTTTCTGCCCGGAGCAACCTCCAGAGGGCCTCCAACGAGACAACTGGGGGGCACACAGATGTCATCAGAGCTGAGGACCCACCTCACTAGTCCCCACAGGAACAAATCTTAACTCGCTCCTCCACCCAAGAAGGGAGGGTAGTGACTGGCATGACATTTCTTGAGCCCCTATTGTCTGCCCAGCCTCTGCCGACACTATCTCATTTTAAACATGAAAACAACTTTGTGGGGCAATGGATATTATGCCCCTTTTATAAGTAAGAAAAGCAAAGTAGAGAAACATGAAGTCATTGTGGGAGCAACACATAGGAAGATAAGGAGTCAGAATTCGAACTCAGCCCTCTTGGACCTCTTCAGCTCCAAAGCCTACCCTCCATCTTAGGGCCCCCATGCCACCCTCCCAAGGGCCCACGGCCCCAGCAGAATCTCCCCTGTGGGGAGAAAGCCGCAGGGAACAGAGCACACATGGGCAGATGGCTCAGTGGGGCTCGGAACAAATCTCTTCACGGATTCTTGGGCAGTCTGCAATGGGGCTGAACAGCCGCCTGAGCCTGAGCACCGAAGTCCTTTTTAAAGTGCCAACAGTCCTGCATGAACTGCAACAATAGATTCCATCGGGCTTGAAACATTCTTCGTTGAGTCCCTTCCGTGTGCCTCACACAGAGCTAGGTCCCAGGGCAGGCTTCAACCATATTCCACCCTTGTCCTCACTGGGTTTCGAACACAAAGTGCATGGACTGCTGACCGTGAGAATGACCCAGTAGCTGCTGTGGTCTCCCACAACTGAAAGCGGAAGCAGGACGCAGGAAGATGGAGGGGCTGTGTCCATTCTAGACAACTCAGAGGGTCAGAGCCATCAGTGAGCTCAGCAAGCCCTTCTCCACAGGCATGTGCAGGGGACGGCACATCCTGTCCTACCTGGTCTGGGGGACCCTGCGGCTGACGCCCCTGTGAGGCATGGCTAACAGCATGGGTTCCTTCTACCTCCTGTTGTCTGGGGCAGGTGCTTCCACATATGGGAACGTGAGATGCAAGTGCTGGCTTCAGCTGCCCAGAGGTCTGCTGGAGGCTGGGGACATAGGGCAGAATCGGGGAACCTGTACCGCGAGGCGGAGGACCCTCTGAGTAACTTTCATTCTGCACTCAGTGGAACCTATTGTGTGCCATTCATTGTGCTGGGCTGGGAGAGAAAACATGTCGAAACCCCAGCCTTCAAGGGACTCTAGCTGGCCAGGGCTGGAAGACTCTCTGGTCTAAGGAGAAGTTAAGGGGGCAGGAGAAGGGGTAGATGAAGTCCCTATAGGGGTTCCAGTGGGAGGAGCTGCTGACTCTGCTTGGAGGCCTCAGGGGAGGCCACATGGAGATTGATTCTGAGAGTGGACTGAGAGGGCGGCTCGTAGGGTTTTGACAAGGGGGAGCGGGAAGCAAAAGGGCAGGGGTGATTCTATAGAAATAGAAAAGCAAAATGAAGCCTGAGTCCCAGCCCAGCCATCCTGCAGTTAGCTTCTCCGAGGTTATCTCCTCACCTCTAGAATGGAAAACACAGTCCTCTGCCCCTGGAAATGCCTTCCTGGGCCCACAGGCCATCGAGAGCCCCCCTTCCCATCTCCTTAGCCACTCGCTACCTCAAACACATCCTTTTGGGACTGCACACTTACACAACAGAAATAAAACAGAAAACATGAATGCCGAGGCAGCTCTTAGCTGTCCATCAGGGGCTCCTGACCTTTTACAAATAGGGAAACTGAGGCCCAGCACTATTACATGACTAGCCCAGCATCGCTCGGCCAGCAAGCAGCAGGATCAGGCGTAGAAGTGCTTCATCAGTCCCGGTCCTGATCCCACACATGTTTGTGATAATCACATTTTAGGATTATCTTTGGGGGGTTGGGGAGAGTCAGCTTTGCCCCTCTTGCCCCCCATTCTGGTCCTCGGGATCAGATCAGGTTCCTGTTTTTTCTTCTTATCCATGGCAGCCTCCTGGGCCCGCACCGTTGTGGTGCTGACGCCGCGCTATGTCCGAGTCAGGACTTACAAGACAGTCCCTGGCTGTCACCTCAATATCTGGTTAATGGAACAGTTCTAGCCAGTCCCTCATGGGGTCCTCTCTGTCCTCAGTGCGGGCCCCCAAGGCCAAAGGTGAGCCGCTCCTGTTTCCAAGAGGCTTCCTTCCCCGGGACCTGCGTGGATGGACGACAACTTGCCAAGGGCATTCAAGGGGTCTGGGCAACTGGCGAGGTAGGGAATGGATACGTGATGGGGGACAGCAGGGACAGATCGCCCAGGGTATTAATAACTGCTCGCCCGAGTGCCATCTCACAAGACGCCAAATGCCAGCAGCACGGAGAAGCAAGGGCAGGGAGGAGGGTGGCAGGTGCCCCATGGGACACCAGGCTGCAGATGAGTCACTCTGCACACAGGGGAGAGCAGCTGTTAGGGCTGCGGGTTTGTGTCCATGCCTGTGTGTGTCGCCCTTCCGGTCCACAGTGCAGGCTGTGCTTAGATTCTAATCGCATCTCCCACTGTGCATCCGCCTTGGGTTCTGTAGCCCGTGGGGCTCTTCCTCAGGGGCAGGTACTTTGGAGAAATGCCTGGGGGAGTAGGGGGTCCAGGCATCCCAGGCCTCAAAGCAGAGCTGCAAAGCCGGGAGCTGGCTATGGCTCGGTGACCCCAGCCACACTCAGAGGGCAGATGGGGTACAGAAGTAAATGGAGTCCTACGGACCTGCTCGCACCTTCCGAGCCCTCCGGCCTGCGTCTCCCTCCAGTTGACTGACTCTTTCATGGGCTTGGATTTCACTGGACTTGGGGTCTGGACCCTTGTTTTTCCTCCTCCAACACAGGAATGGCCCATGCTGTGAACACCACAGGTCCTGGCGTCCTCGAGGAGGGAAAGGGGTCCCGTTGTCTGGAGCAGAGATCTAGGCAGTACTGAGAGACCTCTGTCTGCAGCCAGTACCCCAGAACAGCGCTTTTCCAGGGCTGGGAAAGTCCACAGACTGAGTCCTCATGACCTCTCAGGTTACAGCTGGGACCGCTGAGGCCTAGGCCACAGAGGGGTGCGGGAGGTTGTGTGAAGGCCAGGTTCCCTCTGCGTGAGGGAAGCAGTGAACAAAAGCCCCGGCGACCCCATGGAGCCAGTGGGTGAGGGCAGTGAGAGAGGGAGGGTGCTGTGGGAGCTCAGAACCCCCCATGGTCCCTGCTGCTGGCTCGGCGCCAAGGACCCACCCCCAGAGGACAGTGCACCTAAAGCCAACTCGCAGAGATCAAGAGAGAAGCATGAGCGTTATTTGGGCCAATAATTGCCAGTTCCTCCTTGGGAAGCCATTCCCCAGGCCTCTCACAGGAAGCCAGGGAGCCCATGAGAGTGACATCCTGGCTTCTTCCAACCTCCTGCTGCTGTAGGTGGAAATAGGCCACAGCCAGAGATGAAGGGGGACAGCAAGGAGACAACTGAAGTGGCAGGAAGACCCAGTCCAGCCGAGGGCTCAGGTCAGGGACTCGAGGGCCACTGTTGCCTGTCTCTCCAAAGCTCGCCAAGCCATCAGCATTTCTCAAAGTTGTGTATGATACCTAAGAGGAGGGGCAGAGCCAGAGTCGCAAGCCTGAGCACCAGCCTGGCCTTGCAGGGGCATTGTAGGAATGCAGATTCCTAGGCCCCGTCACCAGCCGACCCAGCCCCCTGCCCAGTGATTCAGACGTGGGTGGAGGGCTGCTCCACGCTGAGGTCACTGGCCCCATGAGTGGGGGAAATAGTTGCCCTTAGCAGAGACAACCCAGGCCCCTTAGAAATAGCTGGGCTGTGCAGCCCCCAGGAGCACCGTTTCCCAGCCTCTGTAGTACGAGGGGGCCCAGACACTGGCCTACAGCAGAGGCCGAGAGCACTGAGACTCGGGGCCATGTGGTACAGTGGGTTCCAACAACAAAGCCAGGCTGTGAGAGCTCAGGTCCACAGCAAGGGGGTGAGCTGGGCCACCAGGAGGGTGGTCTGGGCAAGTGCCAGGCCCAGCGGGCTCGGAGTTCCCCACCCCGCAGGAGCCCTGGGGGACAACAGACACTTGCTGAGTGAGGATGGCAAAACTGAACAGTCCACACAGGCCATTACAGCTGTGCAAAGAACACGAACAAAGAGAATTTGGAGAGATGTAAATAGCTACATTTCAAGATCTTTTTTTCCATAAACTTTGCTTAAGTTCATAATAAAAAAATAAACACAGGCAAATCATACTTACTTCACACAGTCATTTCTGGGTGGCGAGTTCTGTATTAAATTCAAAATTCATCTGTGTGCGTTGAACTTCCCATGTGGGCCAAAACACGAGCCCTGGGGGGTCCTCTGTCCCCAACCCCCCAAACCCTGTGTGTCCAACCTGCTCAGAACACAAAGCCCTGAACTTCCTCCCAGGCAGGCAGAGGTCTGTCAGGTTACATTCTTCTCATCCCTTAGTGGGAAGTGGGGGTGGGAGGAGGTCTGAGGTAGTGCAAAGAGCACTAGACAAGAGGTCGAGATATCTGCATTCATTTCAAGGACTGACTTGTCACTTGGGAAAATGGGTAAGTGTCTCCGTTCTCCCCAGTGATCAATGCGGAAGTGCTGCGGAACAGTTCCCTTCCTTCTACCCCAGAGGTCAAGGTTTCAGCCATGGCCCTTGTTCTCATGGTTTCTGTGGGCCAGGAACCTCTGGTTCACAGTGTCCCCTGAGGTTGCAGTAAATCAGCCCACCAGGGCTGCTTGCGGACCTCTGGGGCCCCCCTAAGGCCCCGCTGTGGGAGGGGCTGTTCCCAGGGCCACTCGCCAGGCTACTGGGGGGCCAAGAAGACCATTGTCGTGCTCCTTCATGCCACTGCCGGCAGGCTTCTCTGGGGGCTGCTTCCCAGTCTGGCAGCTGGCTCTCCCCAGAACAAGTGATTCAAGGGAGAGGGGCACAGAGAACCCAAGACGGAAGCTATCATTTTTTTGAACCTCATCTTGGAAGTGACATCCCGTTGGGTCTGCCCTGCTCCCCCGTGGGCTATTCACTAAGTCCAGTCCGCACTCCAGAAAAGGGCAACTGAGATCAGCCCCTTGAGGGGAAACGTGTCAAAGAGTTATGGACACATCTTTAGAAGCACCATAAGGAGTTAGATCCAATGATCCCTAAAGGTTCCAGGTCTGTGACGAAGGCCCTCTGACTCTTGGAACATCGGGTGTGGTGGATATAAAGAGGACCAGAGGTGTCTAAGTGGGTGGCATTCTCAGCTTCCGAGAGGGGCCCCGAGGAATGAGAAGATATGCTTCTCAGAAGGTGAGCACAGGCAGGCCAAGCTGCCATTCTCTTCAGTGAAGCCGGTGCCTTTGAGTAAGTCCCTGCTAAAGAGTTCTTTTGGCCAGCGCAGGGGGCACATGTCTTGGGGGCCCTCTAGCTTCAGGGGAAGAACAATGTCAGACCACCTTAGTGTCTGGAGCCTGGCACCTGGTGGCACCCAGCCTAAGGCAGCCCCCTGCCAGCAAAGGGTATCCCCAGGATTCCCTCATTCCCCCAAAGGACTGGAGAGGAAGAGACACTGCGGCAATATGGGACGAACTAGGTAGGACATGGTCAGTCCTGTCCTACCAACCAAAAAAAGAAAACAGAAAATTATTCAGAATCAAGTTCTCTTAAGAGGCCTTGTAGGGCGCCTGGGTGGCTCAGTGGGTTAAAGCCTCTGCCTTCAGCTCAGGTCATGATCTCAGGGTCCTGGGATCGAGGCCTGCCTCAGGCTCTCTGCTCGGCAAGGAGCCTGCTTCCTCCTCTCTCTCTCTGCCTGCTTCTCTGCCTACTTGTGATCTCTCTCTCTGTCAAATAAATGAATAAAATCTTAAAAAAAAAAAAAAAAAAAAAGAGGCCTTGTAGCACTAGGTCAGATGGGTCCGGGTAGGAAGGCTGGCTCTGTTGGTAGCAGTCCTGCCCCCAACTTCTCTAGTCTGTTTCCCTAACTACAAAATAGGCATGAGAGAGTGTATAGACTAGAGCCATGAAAATTAGCACCTGGGTGGCTCAGTGGGTTAAGGATCAGCCCACATCTGGATCTTTGCTCAGCAGGGAGCCTGCTTCTTCCTCTCTCTCTGCCTGCCTCTCTGCCTACTTGTGATCTCTCTCTCTGTCAAATAAATAAATAAAATCTTTTTAAAAAAAATCAAATGAAATAATCCATTAAAGCTTTAGAAGAATGACTAGCACATCATTAGTATTTATAATAATATTATTAATATTAGGGTTACAAAAGATCTCAGAGTTCATCCACTTCAACTGCACATCTAGCATGGGACTCCCATCCAGTTGACGATGAAAACGAACAGGGGGTTCACAGACCACTGCTTGACTGCTTTGAGAGCCTGGAAGCTCGCTACCTGCGCTGGCAGCCTAGGACCCGCAGATGGACAGCTTGAACCAGACCAGAAGCCATAATGGGCCTTTCTGGGCTGCCCCCTTCACCTCGCATTCCTTTTGTAATCCAACAGCAAGGGATCCTTCTGAACTTCTAATAGCCACTTAACATAACAGAGGAGAAATAAAAGCGTGCTTTCCTATTTTAGTGTAGGTAAAGACCCCTTGGCAATCTCCAGAACATTTTACTTACTCTCACTTGCATCTTGCTTCATTTTAGAGCCAAATCATAATTGAAACATTTGGTCAAAAACAAAAAAAACCGTGTGTGCTAGGGAAATGGATAAGGAAGACCTTTGCCCGTAGGCTGACTAAAACAGTTCAGACTGGGAGAGGGTGGGTGGGTGCAGTTATTTGGGGGTAGTGATGCCATGTGTGTATTTATAACTGCAAGGATATGTGGACACGAGAGTGAGCAGAATGGGTTGTTATGGGCGTAGGCACATGTATGTGTGTGCAGAGGGGAAGGCATGCCTGTGTGTAGGTGTGGGAAGGGGTGTACGTATGTGGGTGTGTGGGTGTGGCGAGGACCATCTCAGGGTGCTCCTGCCAGAGTACAAGATTCCACAAGGGCAAAACAATCACAAATTTGAGACCACAATTCTGTTTGCACCAACCTACCCACTGTTCTCAGAGAGCTGCCTCTGTTGGCCAGGATCTGAGATTTCTCTCGTTGAGTCCTCTGGAGAGACTTTTCCAGTGGTGAACATACGGCACAAACCTCCCAGATAAAATCACACCAGCACCTGGAAGGCCCCAGGCAGGAGAGTGCAGAAAACCCCAGGGGAGGATACAAAGGCTCACACCCCCAGGAAAGAGAGAGGAGGGCCAGCTCTCCCCCACCCCAAATTCCCAGTTTGAATTTTTTAAATAGGTCTTACAAGCAAACATCTGCCACTCTCCATCTTCTGAATGAAAGGTGAAGATCAGAATAAGAAATCTTTGTGTTTTCATTAGGTATTTTAGCAAATGCAATGAGGACATTCAGATTCGATTTCCCTGTTTTGTACACACACATAAGTAGTGCTAAGAGGATTACTTTTCCTGGAGCTGCATCCTTCCGAAAGGCCCCAGTCAAAAGAGACCCTTGTTAAACAGCGTTTTCTCTAATTCCCCTGGCTTTCTTCCTTGCCTCAGGGGCAGACAGACTTCTCCCCCCACTCCCAAATCCACCCACCTCGCCGCCCTCGCTTTCGTGATAAAGAGGGTCCACTCTCCTGGGGCCCCAGTTCCCTAATAAAGCTGAAGAGGAACACGAGCCCTGAGGCAGCAGCAGCGGAGCGGGAAAGGCGGCCTCATGGAACCCTCGACGCCCCTGGAGAAAAATGTAGCCTTTTTGCCTCTGTGCCAGTGAATGGCTTTTCGAGGGTTTTCATTAGGCCTTGGGTCTGCTGGTGCAGAAAGCCTCACAGATGTTGACATTTTTTTCATCCCTGGGTTAAGATGTCTTCCATAAGCTTTTATTCCTCATTTGTTACTTCTTTATTCTCCGGGAGGTTTGGCCGCCTCCCTGTTCTCTTCTCTCTGAAGAGAGCAGCGGTAGCTGAGCCTGTCATTATCCGGGCCCTTTTCTCTCGCCTGCAGAGGCAACCGGGGCCTCGGGACCCCATTGTGGGGAACAGCAGGTAGCTGAGGCAGGCCCGGTCACTCCTCAGACCCTTTTGTGCGGAGGCCCCCTCCTCCCCGCAGCTTGGCTCTGGGGATGTGAAAGGTCAGGGGCAAGCCATGCTTCCATACCTGAGCTTTTGTTTGGGGCCTGAGGCAAATGATTCCAGGAGTAATTTCTTGGGAAGCAGCCTAGAGCTGTACTGCACCGCTGGGGGCGGGGAGCAGGGGCCAAGGGATTCCGTTAGATCGCTTGTATCCAAAAAGGCCCTGAGAAAAAAATTCTACCCAGAGGATGGCTCAGAGACACATCTGAATGGAAGCCTGAAACTTCTGAGCTATTGAGGAAAGGGTTTTGCGGTAAAGACAAGGAGTGTTCCATTGGTTTTCATCGTCCCTTGTCCCTATTCCCAGCAGCCCGGAGCCTACCCGCAACCTCAGCTTCTTCATCTGCCAAATGGGAATATTACAGCCTCCTCTGCATGCATCATTCAGTGATTCTGCTTATTCCAATGCACCCAGTGAGGTGAAATAGAAACTGTTCTACAAACTAGACGTTTCTACACAGTGTCTTGTCCAGTAGGGGCTGTGCGGACCTTGACCCAAAAGGGAGCCATCACTCATGCTCAGAGGGCCAGGGAGGCCTCAGGGCAAGATGGGCTCTGATGATAAAACAGATCCTCTGAGGCTTGAAGCCTCGCTCCTTTGAAGGCAGCAAAAGGTGCTTACTGACCACCAGCTTCATCAAGTGCAATATGACTGGGAAGTACACTGATGGG
Organism: Spilogale gracilis; assembly: GCA_004023965.1. NCBI lineage: Eukaryota > Metazoa > Chordata > Mammalia > Carnivora > Mephitidae > Spilogale > Spilogale gracilis. The sequence continues at coordinate 28,595 of PITA01000546.1, forward strand.
AACCAAGGTGCCTGTGGAAAGAAGGGGACTCTAGGCTGCCCAGGCCTTAATCCAAATATCAGGACCTTTCTGGACAACACATCTTAAGGAAGCTATGTAGGGACAGGATCCTACTCCAGAAAAGGAGATCAGGATCACAAGGGGACTAGAAACCAGCACCACAAACACTGGCTGGGGGAGCTGAGGCATCATCTCCTACCTGAGGGCTCGGTGACACTGTTGGGAGGGGGGTCAGGTTCATTCTATGTGGCCCTGAGGGTTGGAACTGAAACCGAGCGAAAGCTGAAGTGAAGACGTTTTGAGCATATCCAAAGGAAATATTTCAAATGGTCAGATTGTCTCAAATGGAGTGGGCTGCTTTATGTGGTAGTGAGCCGTCTGTCACTGAGAGAAATCCAGCAGAGTGCGATTCGGGGAGAGTTATCCCTGGGCATTCATTTAGGGCTGTCCCAATTAGCAAGCTCTTTCTAGTTCTGAAAGTCCTGAAAGTCTTCCATTTTTTGCACTTATTAAGAAATATATCATTCCTTTTCTAGTAGTTAAGTTAAATACAGTCAACTTCCACTTCTGATAATGGTTGAGTTAGATCACAGTCAGTCACTGAACAAAAGCAGGCAGAATACGAAGGAAAATCCATGCTTGGAAGAGCAAATGTCCATATTTGCAGCTTTTCCCTGATACCAGATACAATGGATACAATGTGTAGTGCGGTGGAGGGGAGGCGGTGAGGACTGGTGATAAAAACAATCTTTTCTCGTCTAGAAACCAAAGAAATCATGATCGTGAAGAGAAAGAGGGTAAATCCTTAAAGGGAAAAAGGGAAAAAGAAGATCCCAAAATTCTGTCTGTCCACATCTCTCTCTGAACCCTGAACCATGCTCACAAAGACGCAGAGTGGCTAAACTGTTGAAGAAAGATCTGAATGGATAATGTCGTTGTCGCCAAAGAAAAAGAGTTTGCAGTTTAATCCAACCAAGGTAATTGCCTGATAAAACAAAAGAAACAATATCCAGCAGAGAAAAAGTACTAAAATCCAGGATCTATACAATGTAACACACACAGTGTCCAGAATCTAATCCAAAATTATTTAAAATACATAGAACCAGGAAACTAAAACACATTCTCAGGATAAAAGAATGTCACCGGGGACAACCACAGATCACCCAGATGTTATAATTAGCAAACAAAGTATCTCCAGCATTTATTATAACTATCTCCAATGACATACAAGAGAATGTGCTCACAGTGAAATCTCAGGGAAAAGATGTCTCAGCAAAGAAAAAGGGAAAAAAAGGAAATTCTAGAATTGAAAAATGTAATATCAAAATTTTTCTTTACATACTAGATGAAAAATCATAGAAGAAAAGAGAAAGTGAGCTTGAAAATAAAACAATAGAAATTAATCTATTTAAACAAAGAGTGAAAATATAAATTAGCAGAGACTCAATATCCACGTAGTCTCTAAAGAAGAGGAAAAGGAAAATGGAGCAGAAAAAAAAAACTGAAGGAATTCAATGCCAAATCTTCTGAAATATGAAGTATAAATTTAATGATTCAAGATGTACACGGAACAGCAAGCAGTGTAAACATAAAGAAAATCTCATTTAACACCATAGTCAAATGGTGTAAGCCAATGATAAAGAGAAAATCTTGAAAGAAGTAAGAAAAAATGACACATTATAGGCAGGAGAACAATAACCCAACTCAGAGCTGATATCTCATCAGAAATGATGAAAGTCAGAGGAGGAGAACATTTTAAGTGTTAAAATTTAAAAAAAAAAAATCTTGTCAACCCAAGATATTAGATTCAGTGAAAATATTCTTCAAGAACCAAGGAAAAACTTTCAAATAAAGGAAAACTAAGCAAATTTGTCACCAACAGATTTGCACTACAGACAATATGGAAGAGGTTTTCCAAGCTGAAAGGAAATGATACCAAATGGGAATTTGGGTGTTCAGAAAGAAAAGAACATTAGAAATAAAAAATATTGGCACCTAGGTGCCTCAGTGGTTAAGTATCTGCCTTCAGCTCAAGTCATGATCACGGAGTCCTGGGATCGAGCCCCACATCGGGGCTGTGTTTCTCTCTGTCAAAGAAATAAAATCTTTTTAAAAAAGAAAGAAAGAAAGAAAAAATACTGGATAAATACAGAACTCTACTTTTTTTCCTCCTTATTTCTTTATAATCTAAAACAAGACAAAAACTGTATCTCCTCTTAATTTCTTTATAATATATATAGCTATTTAGGTCACCCTACTCTCAGCAAGAAATAAAACAAATAAATATAATCAGCAAAGAAAATTTGAACAATTTCAACCACTTTGATCTAATCCATATTTGTAAAATGACTTTTAATTGCAAGAATATATATTATTTTCAAGTGTACAAGGTCCATTTCATCATGGCTCATGATATGCTCAGACAGAAACAAGTCTTAGCAAATTTTAAAAATTAAATTATATAATTCTCTGACTACAGTGAATTTAATTAGAAATGAATAACTACAAGATATCTGGAGAACCAGATATGAACCAATATTTGAAAAGCAAGCAACACAAGTTTTAAATAATCCATAGGTTAAAAAAAATGAGACAAGGAAATGTATGATTTTTTTTAAAAAATGAAAATTAAAAGATATCAAAATGTGTAGCATCCACTAAATTAGTGTTTACAGGAAATGAATAATTTTACATGCTTGTATTAGAAAAGAATAAATATCTAAAATATATGATCTAGATTTCTGCCTTATAAATTAGAAAAAGAAGAGCAATTAAAACCCAAATTAAGGGGCACCTGGGTGGCTCAGTTGGTTGAGCGACTGCCTTCGGCTCAGGTCATGATCCCCGAGACCCGGGATCGAGCCCCACATCCGGCTCCCTGCTCGGCGGGAAGCCTGCTTCTCCCTCTCTCACTCCCCCTGCTTGTGTTCCCTCTCTAACTGTTTCTCTCTATCAAATAAATAAATAAAGTCTTTAAAAAAATAAAAATAAAACCCAAATTAAGTATAAGGAGGGAAATAATAAGGGAAAGGGCAAAAATCAGTAAAATGCAAAATGGGCAAACAATTAAGAAAAATCATTGAAACAAAGACTGGTTTTCTAAAGTAATCAATAAAATTGACTTCTAGCTATGATGATCAAGAAACAGAAGACACAGATTATCAATATCAAAAATAAAAGATGACACTAGTACAGATCCTACCCAGACATGAAAATGTTAACAAGTTTCACTATTAATAATGTTAAACCATCTGCGGGTGCCTGGGTGCTTCAGCCCATTAAGCATCTGACTTCAGCTCAGTCATGCTCTGAAGATCCTGGGATCGAGCCTCACAGTGGGCTCCCTGCTCAAGAGGGAGTCTACTTGTCCTTCTCCCTCTGCCCCTCCCCTTATTTGTGTTCTCTCTCTCTCACCCTCTCTCTTTATCTCTCTAATAAATCAATGAAATATTTTTAAAAATACAATGTTATACCAATGTACTTGACAGCTTAAATAAAGTGGAAAAATCTATTTTAAGACAAAAGTTGCCAAAACTGACCCAAGAAGAAGTAAAAAACTCCAATAATGTCATATCAACTAAAGAAATTGAACTTGAAATTAAGATCTTCCCATCAGAAAATTTCAGGTCCAGATGGCTTCACCAGTATATTTTACTAAGTATTTAAAGAAGAAATAATGCCAATCCTACATAAACTTTTTCCAAGAGTGGAGGATGAGGGAACATATCTCAACCTATTTTAGAAGGCCAGTATTATCCTGACACCAAAACCAGACAAAGAGATCACAAGAAAAGAAAACTATAGACCAAGATCCCTCATAAACTTAGACACAATATCAAAACTTCAGATAATAAAATGTAGCAATATATGAAAAATGATAACATATCATGATTGTAGGTTTAACAGGAATGCAAGACTGGGTTAAATTCAAAAGCCAGGGCATCGGGTTGGTTCAGTTGGTTAAGCAACTGTCATTGGCTTAGGTCATGATCCAGGAGTCTCAGAATCCAGACCCACATCAGGCTCCCAGCTCTGCAGGGAGTCTGCCTCTCCCTCCAACCTTCTCCCTTCTCATGCTTTCTCTCACTCTCTCTCTCTGAAATAAATTTTAATTAATTAATTAATTCATTCATTCAAAAGCCAATCGGTGTAATTAATCATATTAATAGAATAAATGGGGAAAACATTTGAACATGGAAATAAATATAGAAAAAGCATTGTACAAAATTCAATATCCGTTCATGGTTTTAAAAACTCTCCGGGGACACCTGGATGGCTCAGTCAGTTAAGCCACTACCCTACCCTTGATTTTGGCTCAGGTCATGATCTTAAGGTTGTGGGATCAAGTCGTCCCCTCCTCTCCAGGGTTCCTTGCTCAGCAGGGTGTCTGCTTGAGATTCACTCCCTCTTCCTCTGCCCCTCCCCCTGCTCACACACATGCTCACTTTCTATGCTCTCTCTAAAATAAATAAATAAGCCTTAAAAAAAAAAAAAACCTCTCCAAAAAATAGAAATAAAGGTAAACTTTTTCAGCTCGATTAAAAAATATTTTTTAAACCTATAACTAACATCATATTTAATGGTGAGAGACTGAATGAATACTTTTCCCCTAAGATCAGAAGCAATCCAAGAATATCTTCTCTCATTACTGCTATTTGACACAGTACTAGAAGGTCTAGCCAGGGCAATAGGTAAGAAAAAGAAATAAAAGGCATACAGATTGGAAAGGAAGAAATAAAATCTTCCTGTTTGCAAATGACATGGCTATCTATTAGATATATCTAATATATACCATGGCTATGTATTAGAATATCCAAAAAGCATCCACTACAAAACACATTTTTAGAAGTAATAAATAAGTTCAGCAAGATTGGAAGATACAAGATAAACATACAAAAATCAATTGTATTTCTATATATTAGCAATAAAAACATGAGCCCTGAAATTAAAAATACAATCACTTATGAGGCTCAGTCAGGTAAGCATTCAACTCTTGATTTCAGCTCAGGTCATGATCTCAGAGTTGTAAAACTGAACCTCAAATGGGGTTCCACCATTGGGTGTAGAGCTTGCTTAAAACTCCCTCCTGCTTGGGGTCCCTGGATGGCTCAGGGGTTAAGCCTCTGCCTTCAGCTCAAGTCATGATCCCAGAGTCCCAGGATTGAGCCCTGCATGGAGCCCTGCATGGAGCCCTGAATGGAACCCTGCATGGAGCCCTGCATGGAACCCTGCATGGAGCCCTGCATCGTGCTGCCTGCTTGGCAGGAAGGCTGCTTCTCCCTCTCCCACTCCCACTGCTTGTGTTCCCTCTCTAGCTGTGTTTCTCTCTGTCAAATAAATGAAATCTTAAAAAAAAAAATAACCTCTCTCCTTCTGCCCTCTCATCTTTTCCCTCCTCCTTGCTCTCTCTCTTAAAACAAACAAACAAACAAAAAACACTTAACACTCAAAAGAAATAAATACTTTGGTGTAAATCTAACAAAACCTGTGCAACACTTATATACTGAAAACCTCAAAATGCTAACGAAAAAAACAACAAAGAAAATCTAAGCAAATAGAGAGACAAGGATAGCCCTGGATGGGAATATGCAACATAATATATATTAATCCTCCCGAAGTTAATATACAGATGTCACAAGGTTTCTACCAAAACCCAGCAAAATTTTTTTAGATATGGACAAACTTATTCTAAAATTTGCATAGGAAGATGTACAATTCTGGAAAAGAATAAAGTGGGAAAAAATCATTCTACCTGATTTTTAAGACTTAACATAGCTGCAGAAATCAAGAGAGAGAGATATGTAGATGAATGGGACAGAATACAGAATACAGACAGAGATCTGCACAAGTAGGGGCAACTGATTTTTAACAAAGCTGCAAAAGCAGTTCAATGGAAGGATAGCCCTTTCAACAAATGGTACTGGGGCAAATGGATACCCAAGGGCAAAATTATAAAAGAACATAAACTTCACACATTTCACAAAAATTAATTCAAAATGGATAATGGATTTAAACATAAAACATTAAACAGGAAAACTTTTAGGAGATAAATTAGGAGAAAAATCCTCATGATCTTTGGCTTGGTGAAAAGTTCTTAAATGATAAGTATAATCCATAAATTTAAAAAATTTAAAAATTGGTCATCAAAATTTAAAAATTTGCTCTGCAAAAAAACACTCTTTTATTTTTATTATTTATTTATTTGTGTGTCTATTTTTAAAGGTTCTATTTATTTATTTGACAGAGAGATAGAGAGAGAACACAAGTAGGCAAAGCAGCAGGCAGAGGGAGAGGGAGAAGCAGTCTCCGCGCTGAGTAAGAAGCCCATATATATATATATATGGGCACCTGGGTGGCTCAGTTGGTTGAGCGACTGCCTTCGGCTCAGGTCATGATCCTGGAGACCCGGGATCGAATCCCACATCGGGCTCCTTGCTCGGTGGGAAGCCTGCTTCTCCCTTTCTCACTCCCCCTGCTTGTGTTCCCTCTCTGGCTGTGTTTCTCTCTGTCAAATAAATAAAATATTAAAAAAAAAAAACCCACTATATATATATAAAATAAAATAAAAAACCACTATATATATTAAATAAAATAAAAATACATACATATATACACACATATATATACATACATATGTATGTATTTTTATTTTATTTATTTTATTTTTTTGAGAAAGAGAGAGAAAATGGGGAGGGGGCGGCAGAGGGAAGAGTACACTCCCTGTGGAGCCCCGTGTGGGACTGGACTGAGGACCCTGGAATCCATCTGAGCAGAAGGCAGACGCTTACACCACCATGACCTGAGCCACCCAGACACCCTGCAAAAGACACTCTTAAGAGGTTGAAAAGACAAGTTACAGATGGGAAAAATAATTGCCAACCATATATTTGACAAAGGAATATATAAATATAGAATATAAAGTACTCTTTAAACTTAGCAGTAAAAAAATTAAAACAATTCCTTTAGGAAATGGGAAAAAGCCATGAAGACATTTCACTGAAGAGGATATACAGTTAGTAAATAAACACATGAAAAAATATTAAACATCACTAGCTATTAGAGAAATTCAAATTATGACTATAATGGGATATCACTACACATCTATTAGAACAACTAAAATTTTAAAAATAGTCACAATACCAAATACTGACAAGGACACAGAGAAACTGGATCTCTCAGACGGTACTAGCAGGAATGTAAAATGGTACAGCCACTCTGAAAAATTGCTTGGTGGTTTCTTTTAAAACTACCCACAAAACAAAAATAAAAACAACAAAAAAGTTTTTAATAAAGAAAACAAAAACTAAATACACACTTAACCATATGTCACAGCAATTTCATTTCTGGGCATTTATCCCAGAGAAATAAAAACTTATGTCAACCCAAAAACCTATACATGATTATTCTTAGTTTCTTTATTTGTAACATCTAAAAATATAAAATATCTCTCAGTAAGTGAAAGGTTAAGCAAATGATGGTACATTCCTACTATAGAATACTGCTCAGCAATATAAAGAATTAACTATTGATACATGCAACCATTCAGATTGATCTCAAGGACATATGGTTAGTGGGAACAGTTAAGCTCAAAAGGTCACATACTATATGATTCCATTCATGTAACATTCTTGAAATGATAAAGTTTATAGTGAGAGAAAACAGGTTAGTGCTTGCCAGAGGTCAGGGATGGTGGGAAAGAAGGAAGGGTGTGATTATGGAGAAGTAGCACAAGAAAGATCTTTGGGGTGATGGGATAACTCTGTATCTTGACTGTGGTGGTGGTTATATGATTACATACAAACAATAATGACATACGCACAATTGTACCAATGTTAAATGTCTGATTCTAATATTGTACTGTAACCATTGGAGGAAATTGGGTGCTTGTTTCTTGGCCTTTTGGCTAAGATCAAGTGGAAGAAACCGGGTGAAGGTTCATTTGGGTTTTCTATGTTTGTAACTTCCGGTGAATCTATAATTATTTCAAAAAAAAAAAGATTTAATACGACATCCATTGTATTTCTATATACAAGTAATGAACAATTGGGAAATAAATTTTTTTTAAAAATCCATTTGCAAATGATGGTAAAAAATATTTAGGAATAAATTTAAAATAAGATGTGTCAGACTTGTACTCTGAAAACTACAAAGTATTATTAAAGGAAATTAAAGAAAACTTAAATAAATGGAAAAGTATACCATGTTCATAGATTTCAAGATTCAATACTGTTAAAATGTTCCCTTTCATACACTATATGTTAACTAATTGAATTTAAATAAAAATTTTTAAATAAATAATAAATAAATAAAATGTTCCTTTTCTCCAATGCAAACTAATCTATAGATCTAATGCAATCCAAATCAAAATCCTAGCAACTGTTTTAGGGAAACTGATAAGCTGATTCTAAAATTATATGAAAAAGCAAAGAATCAAGAATAGCCAAAATAATCTTCCAAATCTAAACAAATTTTAAAGAACTTGCATTACCTGATTTCAAGTAATCAGAGTCTATAGCCTTAGCATAATTACATTTATAATATATATTATATAATTACAATTATATAGAATTACATAGAATAGAATAGAGAGTCCAAGAATAGACTTGCACTTGCACAAAAAAACCAATTGATTTTTTTTAAGATTATTTATTTATTTATTTGACAGAGAGAGCTAACAAGTAGGCAAAGAGACAGGCACAGAGAGAGGAGGAAGCAGGCTCCCTGCTGAGCAGAGAGCCCGATGTGGGCCTCAATCCCAGGACCCCCCCATGACCTGAGCCAAAGGCAAAGGCTACAACCCACTGAGCCACCCAGGCGCCCGTCAATTGATTTTTTTACAAAAGTGCCACAGTTCTTTAATGGGGAATGAGTAGTCTTTTTTTTTTTTAGGTGACTCCATGCCCAAGGTGGGCCTCAAACTCATGACCTTAAAATCAAGAATCATATGCTATACAGACTGAACCAGCCAGACACCCAAAAATGAACAGTCTTCTTAAGAAGTGATGCTGATGGGGTGCCTGGGTGGCTCAGAGGGTTAAGCTTCTGCCTTCAGCTCAGGTCATAATCTCAGGGTCCTGGGATTGAGCCCCCATGTCAGGCTCTCTGCTCAGCAGGGAGCCTGCTTCCCCCTCTTTCTCTGCCTGCCTCTCTGCCTATTTGTGATCTCTCTCTCTGTCAAATAAATAAATAAAATCTTAAAAAAAAAAAAAAAAAAGAACTGATAGTGAATATCTGTGTGGGGAAAAAAATACTGATTCTTAAATTTTACCTCACATCATACACAAAATGATCAAAATGGATTATAGACTTAAATAAAAGAGCTAAAATGATAAAATTCTGAAAGAAACCACGGAAGAAAATCCTTGTGTTATCATGTTGGCAAAGATTACCTAAACATGACCCAAACATTGATATACTTGATATAGTTGGCAATTTAAATGTAAGTTTAATTAAAGTAGACTTCATCAAAATTAAAAACTTTTGTTCATCTACAGACACATGTAAGAAAGGAAAAAGACAAGCTGCAGTCTGGGAGAAAATATTTTCAAAATCTGTATCTGATAATGGGCCTGTATCCACAATAATAAAAAAACAAACAATGCAATTTAAAAATGAGCAAGGAGGGCTCAGTAGGTTAAACCTCTGCCTTTGGGGCCTCTCTCCTCTCAGGGAGCTTGGCAGGGAGCCTGCTTCCCTCTCTTTCTCTGCCTCTCTGCCTACTTGTGATCTATCTCTCTCTGTGTCAAATAAATAAATAAAATCTTTAAAAAAAAAAAAAAGAACACAAGACAACTGAGGGACATTCTACAAAACAGCTGATCAGTACTCCTCAAAACTGTCAAGGTTAGCCAAAGCAAGGTAAATCTGAGAAATTATCATTAAGAAATGCTCAAAGAGATATGACCAGTAAGTTTAATGTTTCCTGGTGGATCTGGGAACAGAAAAAGACATTAGGTAAAAATAACAAAAGAAATCTTAATAAAGGAGGGGCTTCAGTTAATGACAACATATTAGTCCTGGTTCTTCAATTGTGAAAAATGTACCATACTAATGTAAAATATTAATAAGGCAAATTGCTTGTGGGGCATCTGAGAACTATTTATACTATCTTTACAATAATTCTGTAAATCTAGAACTGTCCTAAAATAAAAAGGTCATTTTAAAAAACAGGCAAAATATTTGAACAGACACCTCCTCAACAAAGATGTATGACAAGCCTATATGAACATAACTAATCATCAGGGGACTACAAAGGAAGACCGCAATGAATTATCGCTACATACCCACCAGACTGGGTAAAATTGAGAAGACCATCAACCCCAGGTGTTAGTGTGGAGGAGAGAACTGGATCCTCACACACTCCTGATGGGAAGGTACAGTGGGGTAGCCACTTTGAAAAGGTGATCAGCTGTGTCTTATAGAGTGAAACATACACCCATCATACAACCTAACAATTTCACTCCCAGCTGTTTACCCAAGAGAAATGAAAACGGATGTCCACACAAAGACTTGTGTGTGAATGTTCATGGCAACGCCTTTCGCTGCCCCATATTTAAGAGTTCACATCTGGAAACAACCCAAATGTCCATGAATTGGTTAAAGAACAAACAAATCATAGTTATCCTATGAAACACTACTCAGCAATAAAAAGAAACAAAATATAATATAGATGAATCTCAGAAACTGCATGCTAAGTGAAAGAAGTCAAATATAAGAGACAACAAACTGTACCATTCCATTTTACATGAAACTCTAGAAAGGCCAAAGGAAAATGACAAGATCAGCAGGTGCTTGGAGCAAGAGCCCTAGGGAGGGTTTTGACTGTGATGGGGCAGGAGGGAACTCTTGGGGATGATGGAAATACTCTAATTTTGGTTGTAGCTAGATGATGCCACACAATTGCCAAAAACTCATCAAACTGCATCCATAAAATATGTAAATATTATTTTGTCAATAACACCACACACACAAAAATGTAGTTTTTGGTAACTTTTTATTATCATAGCTATTCCCTTTTACCATGTTGAACTGCACTCAAATCAAAAGAGAACAAAAGACAGAGAAACTTTACATGGTAGCAGGCCCCGCACCCTTCTCTCAGGCTTTTGAAATATTGAAAAGGGTCGAAGAGCCTTGTTTACTAGTTTTATGAATCACTGGTGGTTCAGGGGCCCCACACGAAGATTCAAAGGAAGAGATGCCTTGGCGGCAGGATTCTCAGACTAAATGTGTAAATATGAAATTGAGAAACAGGACTTTCACCACAGGGTCCTTGCCAGAATGTCAAAGCTTGTGCCGGACTGTGGATTCCTGCATAAGGGGCATTTGGTGAGCCTGAGGCCCTGAGCTGAGCTGCCTTTCCGACCACTTAGCCAGGAACCACATCTGAAAGGATTGCGTAAAGTCGCTGAGGAGGCGGCAAAGGAATGCCATATTGCACAGGATGAAAACACTTAGAAAGGAATCATAATGAAACTTACATTTAAATTACCAACTATATCGAAGCAATTCTTCAGATTTCCAAACCAGCTGGCATTTAAGGCAAAACCAAAATTGGATTTGGTTCCAAAAACCTGAAAAGAAAAGAGTTGGTCTTGTTCTATCCTTCCACTATCCCCTCATGTCACTCTCCGACACACTGAGTGGAGAAAATACAATTCCACACTGAATACATTAGTTATCATGCACCAGCAGCTGTACTAGGGATGGGGACCCCAAGAGGAATCAGGCATGCTTTCTGCCCCTGAGAAGCTCCGAATAAGCACAGAGAAAGGTGTGTGCACAGAGAACGCTAATAAAATAACAGACCGATGGGGCAAAGGACAAGACAGTGTTTCACAATGGGGACAGTGAGCTCTAAGAGTCTGAAGACTGGGGCTTTCACAAAAGTGACACTACATAGGACCTTGAAGGACGAGACCGATTTCATAGGCAGAGAAGATGGACAGATAATGTCAGAGAAAATGGCAGAAGCAAAATTATGGGGAAGGACCTCATGTGATGTTTGGGCAGACGAACTGGAAAGTAAAGAATGAAGAGCACTCAGTCTGTACTTTAGCTCTTTGCTGTCTCATTTTCTTTGTTTGGGCGCCAGTGTCCCAGCCCTGCCTGGACCGGCAGGGCCATTCCTCAGAGGATGGGAGTCAGCGAGGCACCCATATCTCTTGGTTCCGAGGAAACCGCCACTTGTTAGCTTCAAATGGAGAACCTTGTTTTAAGCCAGATCATCTATGACACTGATTCTATGGATTCAGGTCTACAATAACAGTCTTTTATGAGTGTGTGTGTGTGTGTGTGTGTGTGTGTGTGTGTGTGTGTGTGACAAAGTAGCGACAGAATATAAACAGTCTGAAGGGCGGGGGAAAGAGTGATTTATTGACCACAGTAGTTTTTAAGGCTATTAGCCTCCAACAAAATGTCAAAAAGTCCAGTTTTCTGTAGACTTCAGAAAAGTTGATTTTGATCAGATCAACAAACTCCACAGTGTTAAAAGTCACATCCTCTGACATTTCCTACTAATGACTATGAAATTTACATTTAGTGATTCACTTGTTCTTGGGATGGAATGCTCTTGTGTTAATGTTAATTAATAACACTCCTCTTCTCCTATTCCTCTTTGGAACATCAAATCATAGGGAGTCAATGCTGGAAGGGCTTTAGAGGCACTAACAATGTGATATTAAGGTTTATTCATTACTGATCAGCAACTATTGTCACACTGGCCTGTAACCTGCCAAGGGGGTAACTGCCCAGATCATTATTTCCAACTTACAAGTGAAATAACTATCACAAAAAGAAGCCAAGTCACTTGCCCAAGTCCTGGAGCTAAGCCTGAAGCACAAATCTGACCACACCTATCAATATTCCACCTACTACATCCAACTCCTCTCTCTTGCCCCCTTGCAGATCGAATGTAAATTACATCTGTGAATTTCACAAACAGGGACCTACAGCTGAGAATAAAGCAGAGGTCTGGCCTTGATGGCATTCTGGAGGGCTCCCCATGTCTCACGTTCCCTCCAGAGAGGGAGCAACACAAATACCCCCTTGTGCCATCATGACTGTGGCTGCATGCCAACCAGTCTTAACTTAAATATGACTCCAGGCCAGTATCAAAAGGAAGGGGACAGTGTCTACCTACCCCATTGTGTTGCCCTGGCCACAGCGGAGGCTGCCCCAGGGCATTCTCTTGAAGCACATAATAGCATCCCCTGCTGACAGGCAGGCTCTGAAGCCAGCGGGCTGCAGCCAGAAGCAGCTCTCAGCAGGAGCTGGATGAGGCCGACAAGGTTACAGGTGCTTTTCATCCAGCCTTGCAGGAGAGCTCCAACTTCCTGCTGCTAGAAATTTGTCTGCAAATTTTTGTCTTCATTCAAATCGATGGATGGAGGCCTGGAGGCTCCGGGGTGATATGATAACTTGATTAAGCCCCAGGACGGATGACATGGTAGCTCAAAGGCCATGTGCTCTCCTCCTTAACCTCTCCGAGGGAGACTGCTGGCTTTGCTGGTAATTGGCCCATTGTCCCTTCCACTGCACTTCCTACAGAAGCCCCCTAATCACCATGTCCCTGGGCTCCTCTCTCCGGCAGCCTTAAATACTCTCAGACCCATTAGACCCAGTGAACTATGAAAAATACCTGCGCAATGTGACATACCAGAGCCATGATTTGAGAGGCCCAAAATGACCCTTACTGGAAACAATTATTTGTTAAGATACCCTTCCATCCTCCATCCTGTGTGTAAATTGCAACACATTTAGGGATGAAAGCCTGAGATGGTTTTATTTAAAGATGAGTTCAGACTTGTAGAATTTTTTGTTTTCTGGTGGAAATATACCCCCCGCCCCCCCCCCCCGTCTTCCATTCTTTTCCAATTTAGTGTCTCCTGTTGGACTACACATCATTGAGAGTGTTTTTGATCAAACTTTTCCAGATAGGCTGCCATGCACAGATGACATCTGCCTTGGGTGAGCCGATATGAGTATGTCATTGCTTCTGGAACAGATGTAAAGTGTGGGTCTGGGGATGCAGGATACCAAACGCAATAGGATGGCTGGCTGACAGATTGTCGCAGTGACAGGATTTTCCCCACACTGACAGACTTACGGAACCTCAGGGCTGAGAGGGGGTTCAAAATGAGTCTCCTCCCATCCCAGGGCGCCTGGGTGGCTCAGTGGGTTAAAGCCTCTGCCTTCGGCTCAGGTCATGATCTCAGGGTCCTGGGATCAAGGCCCGCATTGGGCTCTCTGCTCAGCAGGGAGCCTGCTTCCTCCTCTCTGCCTACTTATGATCTCTCTCTGTCAAATAAATAAATAAAATCTTTAAACAAACAACAAAAAGTCTCAATTCTTTTTTTTTAGTAATATTGTAAAGAAATAAAATTACTACTGTTATTCCACATTTGAGATAGGTTCTTTTCTTTTTTTTTAAGATTTTATGTATTCATTTGACAGAAAGACATAGCAAGAGAGGGATCACAAGCAGAGGGAGTGGGAGAGGGAGAAGCAGGCTTCCCACTGAGCAGGGAGCCCAATGCAGGACGCTGGGCTCCATCCAAGGACCCTGGGATCCCGACCTGAGCCCAAGGCAGATGCCTAACGACCAAGCCACCCAGGCGCCCAGAGATGGGTTCTTTTCTGAAGGACGTCAAGAAACAGAGCTGTTGTTGGCACTTTGAAAATAAGAACACCCTTAAAAGCTAAAGAAATGCTATTTTAAATTTATTCATTATGATTTATTGCCTGAATCCCCCTATAAGAGAGAGGGGCTCCGGTGGGCCAGCATCTCCTTTTCGGTTTCTGTCAGGGGAATGGAATGTCTTTTGAACTGCTAAAGTAGATAATTCCATGCCTGGAAGAAAAACGAAGGGGGTGGGGAGGGGTAGAACGGTAAAAAAAAAAAAAAAAAAGAAAAAGAAAAAGAAAAGAAAAGGAAAAAAAGGTTCTCTCATTTCCCAATAATTGCAAAGGCAAGGAATGTGCCACAGCGGCATTCAGGGAAAGGCAACAAAGCGTCCCGCGGTGGCGTGCGCGCCTCGTGCCAGGTGGGCGACCGGGAAGTCGCTCGGGCCATCTGCTGAGGACCCACGGGGCCCAAGCCTTCCAGCCACCGCGCAATTTTTTTCCAATCCCGGGTGTTGTTTCAGCGGTGGCCTCGTGGCCCCCTAAGGACAGGACGTGCTCGCGGGCGGAGCCCCGGCCTCGCTGCGCCCTGAGCCTCTGAGTCCGCGCCCCGCGGCTGGAAAGGCCTCTCTAAAGGGGGCGTTCCGCTCGGCCCACTGCGCCGCCGGCCATTGTCCCCGCTCGCCCCGCACGGGGGCTGAGGAAGGGGCTTTTTAAATGGTTTCCCGGGAACAAAGGGGGCCCAGGCGACCAGCTTCATTACCCGCTCATCGGCCACACCAGCGGGCCCGCCCCTCGTCGCACAGCCTCCCGGGGCTCGGGACCGCCGCCCACTTTCCAGGCCCGGCCCTCCCCCTTCTTCCCCTCCTCCCCTCCGCCCTCTCCTCCATTTCCCCCTCCTCCTCCCCCCTCTGCCTTCACCTCTCTGTCTCCCCCTTCTCCCCTCCCTCTCCTCCTCCCCCTCCTCAGGGCCTTCTCCTCCCCACTCAGGCCTCCCACCCCTCGTAGAGGCCTCGCCCCCCACCCTGCGGGCCAGGCTCCTAGCTGCGGGATGAACAGGAGGCCCACTGAAAACCCGTCCAGGCGCTCTGCACCTGCCTCCCCCGCACGTCCTCATCTGGGTGGAAAAGCCCCAACCACCTGGGCAGAGAGGTCCCCATCCGCTGGAGGGGACACGTGTCTAAGAGTCTGGCCCTGGTGAACAGAGATCCTCGGCCTGACGGCTATGTAACCCTCCTCTGTCACCGTGACCGGGCAGACTTGGCTGACCGTAACCACCCCCATCCCAGGGCCAGGATTCTGACCTAAAACAGGCATATGGGTAACCCCAAACGTTCTCTGGGGCTCTCGTTGGGCAGAACGGAGTGAGACAGTTCTGAGGGTAAGCAATAAAATCTGTGGAGCTCCTCTTTCTAGTAGGTGCCTCTGACCTCTGAGTTATAAGGTCATTAGAGCAGAGAACAGACTAACTCCGATGGGAGCCCCTTGGGAAGGGGCCTCTGAAGGGATGAGGTCCAGGGAAGCACAGGGCCAACAGCAAGTGGTCCCAGCGGTCGCCCTTTCCCTGAGAGAAGGCTTGGCCCAGATTCCCACCCTTCTCCCACTGCCCCACAAGCTCCCCTTCTGAGGCACCTACCAAGCCTCTGACAGACCCTGGGGACAGGCACTCCCTGAGGCCAGTCCTGAGCCTTCCGGAGAACCGCCCATAGGCAAGAGACAAGTCAAATCGGCCCTTTCCTGGCACCTGGGAGTAAGAGGACGAGGCAGATCTTCCTGGGTGGTAAGGAGGGCAACATCTGTTGACCATCGCCTTGATCATTTCTCACAGAGGCTCTGGCCAGAGCCTTGACAGGACATGGTGAAAGAACATCCACCCTGAGAATAAGATTACAGCCTCCCTGGGGAACTTCCAGAGAACTGAAGAGCGCTCCACTTGAGCTTCTCAGTGCCATCCTCCGGTTAGTTAGAAGGCTGCCTCTTGGGGCCCTCCATGGAAAACGGGTGATAACATTGGCTTGGGAAGGACAGATGAGAAGCATGAACCCATGAAGCCACAAGCAGCTAGGGACAGCTACATAGCCTGCCACTACCCCAACGGAAAACCATTTGCTCCTTCACGCTTACGGCGGGCCACGAAGAAGGTGGTTTGTTGCAGAGTAGAGCTGACAGCAGTTCAGGCTGGGGATCAGAAAGCCGGACCCCAGATCCCAGATCCCAGCCTAATGGGACTACCCACTGGGAGCCTCGAAGGAGAATATAGCCCCGTAGCCCTTCAGATGGGTTAGTGCATGACTTCTCCTCAGGGCTGTTCACACCTGGCCCCAGTGATGTCCATTGGTCATGGCTCATCACCTGGGCTGAGGTCCCCAAAGGAAAACATGGAAGGAGCTGTGGAGTGGAGGGTCCAAAGCCCACCATCTTTTGCTTGCTGGGTAATTTCTTGCAGACCTGTCTACTAACCAGTCTGGGTGTATCACCTTCCTGGATGTGTATATTATTTAAGCCTTCTATTATTACTTCTTAATATTTTCACCTTTCCTCCCTATTTCTCTATAGTGATCATGAATTAATTGTGATTTTTTTTTTAATTTTTAAAAAAGAAACAAGAACTAGGATACCTGCATGGCTCAGTTGTTGGGTGACTGCCTTCAGCTCAGGTCATAATGCCAGAGTCCCCAGATTGAGCCCTGCATCGGGCTCCCTGCTCAGTGGGAAGGAAGGCTGCTTCTCCCCTCTCTCACTCCCCCTGCTTGTGTTCCCTCTCTTGCTGTCTCTCTCTGTGTGTCAGATGAATAAATAAAATCTTAAGAAAAGGAGAAAAAAAAAAAGAAACAAGAACTAATTGGAGAGGATGAAAGCTTACATATTCCAGTGAATGAAACTCCTAGTTGAGACTGAAATAGACTTCAAAACTACCCAGATGTTGAGGTGCTTGCATACTTGTGTAGCATCACGTGTGGGGCACGGATGAGGAAGGCTGGCACCCCCAACCCTAGACCCCAGGCATATAAAGTGTCTCCACTTGTGTCCTCTCACTCTTCTTCTTTTTTAAATATTTTACTTATTTGAGAGAGAGAGAGAAGCAGACTCCCCATTGAGCAGAGAGCTCAATGTGGGACTCAATTCCAGGACCCTGAGATCATGACCCGAGCCAAAGGCAGACACTTAACCAACTGAGCCATCCCGGTTCCCCGTGTCCTCTCACTCCTGAAAGCGAACCTCCCAGAGCCTCCCAGACTGATGACTACCATCCAGTCTGTCCAGTGTGAAGGGATCCTGCCCCAGAAGCACAAGGAGGTCAATTGCAGTCTTCCTGAGGAAAACATGCCAAACAAGTTTTTCCCCCACCTGGGATAGTGGAGCAAATTGTGGTTCCACGTTGGAATGTTCTTAAAGCAGATTTGGTGAGCTGGTCTCAAGCAAGGTGAGCTGGGACCCAGGATTGGTGATGCAGTCCTGGCCCCCTCTCCCTGGCTGGCTTGGGAAAGAGGTGGAAGGCTCCCATATAATGAGATTCCCAGACCTGCTCCATCAAGCAGCAGCGGCGAAATTAACCAAGGGCCAGAAACTTTGCTCTGGCTGGAGCAGAAGGCTATGGGCTGCTCTCTTGGAAAGAGAATCTGTTTAATCTGGAACAACAGGACCTCAAAATGAGTGGCATTTGTGTGTACCTGAGGAGATGTCCTGGGGAGGGGGGAAGTATGTAAATATTTATTGGTGGTGGTTTTAAAAGTCTGGGGGGAATCTGCTAAATGAAATTTAACGTATATTTAATACTCAAATGCATTGCCTATAATGAAAAGTTGATTTCAAGTCTAAAGTTTGGCTTTTTAAAAAGTCTGTGAAAGTTTCAAAATTAATTTTGTTCAACCTCCTGTCTTAACTGGATACCTGAATATTAACTGAACTGTTTTTGAACTCTGATTTTGAACCAGTGAAAATTCTTATTTCATTAGACTGATTTCTGAAGCTTGTAAGATTTCTCTCTAGTGAGGTAAGGCTCACCTGCCACTCATGGCTGAATCAGTGTACTGACATATGACCGGCCTCCACTTCTGAGACCGGGTAGATACATAAAACCAGCATTTCTAGGCTAACACCATTTAGTTTTATCCAAAAAAATTGGACTTCAGTGTAATTCACTCTCTTTGGAAGTCATAACATACTTGATGCTTTAATAGGCACTCTGCATCAATAATGTTTGAATAATTGTGGATGATAATGGGCCTCTGGAACTTTAAAGAGCAGACTTAAGTGACATATCACCTTTGCAGAAAAAATGTATGTCTACATTCTACATTTTATATAATCACCATGGACTAGTCACTCTTGTTATTATGATTGGCATTCCAGAGTATCGTCACAATAACCATTTATTCATTTGCTGTTGGTATAGCTCTTTAGTCAATATCTGCTTTATTTATGCAAGCAACAGACATTTGTTGATTTCCCCCAATGCTGGGAACCAGGAACAGAAATGAATGGGCATCATGAGTCACATTTAGCTGAAGATACAAACATGGAAACAAATAAAAATGGTAACATGTTATGAATATTAAAGAAGTGAGGGGTGCCTGGGTGGCCCAATGAGTAGAGCACCTGACTCTTGATTTCGGCTCAGGTCATGATCTCAGGGTGGTGGGATCCCGCCCTGAGTAGGGCTCCCCATTCAGCATGGAGTCTGCTTGGGATTCCCTCTACTCCCTCTGCTCCTCCCTTGACTGGTAAGCCTGTGCTCTTTCTTTCTCTGTAGAATGGATAAATAAATATCTAAAAAAAATAACAAATAAAATAATATAAAATAAAGACATGAACAAGGAGCCAAAAGGAAGAAGATGCAAACTCTACCCAGAAGAGGGAAGAGAAAGTAGGGAAGACTTCCCAAAGGAGGTGGTATTGAGAATGTCTCCCTGCTCTCATTGTCACTCTATTGAACCGTTCCTCCTGAGTGATCTCCCAGGGAGAAGTCTCCTGCTGCTCACAAGGAATAAGTGAAGGCTCTGACAATGTGTGGGAGGCCCCAGGCCTCCAGTTCTTCAGCAGGAATGGAGAATAGCCATTCTGTTTAAAAGTGACAGCTAGCTGTCTATAAGATGTTACCATGGACCCTGGACCGACTAGTAGTAAAGAAACAGTTAAGCATCTGCCTTCGGCTCAGGTCTTGATCTCAGGGTCCTGGAATCGAACCCCATAACCCTCCATTGGGCTCTCCTCAGTGGGGAGTCTGCTTCTCCCTCTGGGCTTTCCGAACTGGAACCCTTAAAAAAAAGGAACACGTTTGTTTACTCAACATTAACATTATGAAGGAAACACTTAAAATGAGAACACTCATGAATTCTGACTCCTACTCTTGGCTTGGTGACTCTGAGAGTGAAGTTGCTCTAGGCGTTTTGTCCTTCTGCCTAGACCACGTAGCCATGGCTTCATCCAGGAAACCCTCCTGACAGTCCTCACCTGTGCCTGCTCATGGCACCCTCTCCTCATTCATTCATCGGACTAAATTTCCCCCAAGCATTTACGGTAAACGTGGGAGAAACAGCAATGAACAAAACAGACAAGACCCCCTGCCCCCAGTGAGCTTAACATTCTAGTGGAGGGAAAAGAACAATAAGAGAATAAGTAGGGACGCTTGGGTGGCTCAGTTGGTTAAGCGACTGCCTTCGGCTCAGGTCATGATCTCGGAGACCCGGGATCGAGTCCCACATCGGGCTCCCTGCTCGGCGGGAAGCCTGCTTCTCCCTCTCTCACTCCCCCTGCTTGTGTTCCCTCTCTCGCTGTGTTTCTCACTGTCAAATAAATAAAAATCTTAAAAAAAAAGAGAGAGAGAATAAGTAAAGGAAATGCAGTGCATCAAACAGGAGAGAGTTAGTGGGAGCTGCCGGTCTTGGGGGGAAAGAGCATCTTAGAACATTGTTTATAATCGCCAATACGTGGTGCTGGCGAAGAGCTGACGGACCTTTGGTACATGTCATGATTATTGTTACATTTTCTTTCTTTTTTTTTTAAACAGACTTATGTGAGAAAAAATTTTTTTAAAGATTTTATTCATCTATTTGACAGAGAGAAAGAGAGAACACAAGTAGGCAGAGAGGCAGGCAGAGAGAGAGGAGGAAGCAGGCTCTCCGCTGAGCAGAGAGCCCAATGTGGGCCTCGATCCCAGGACCCTGAGATCATGACCTGAGCCGAAGGCAGAGGCTTTAACCCACTGAGCCACCCAGGCGTCCTATTGTTACATTTTCTACAGATGCTGCATCTCCTTGTGCCCAGGACCCAGGGTGGGTTCCCCACCCTCACCCCACCACTGAATTGGTATGGCAGGGAATCAAAGAATAAAAAGTACGACATAGAAAATAGAGCAGGGCTATGGCATGGGGAATGAGAATGGGATAGGTAGAAATTTTAAACAGGATGATCAGGAAGGGGCTTACTAAAATGACATTTGAGGAAAGAGCTTGGAGGAAGAGAGTTCCAGCAAAAGAAACTGTAAGTGCAAAAGTCCTGAGTCAGGAGACAGTGAGCAGAGGGGAGAGTAGTACAAAACAATCAGAGAGGTAATGAAAGGACCGAGCATATAGGGTTCCACAGGCCTTGGGATGGATTTGGTTGACACTTGGAGTGCCATGTGGAGGAAGAGACATGATCTAATTTGCTTTTGAAAGGGTTATTCTGGAAGCTGTGTGCAGCGCAGACTGAAGACAGGGAGGAGGTCATGGGGAAGGGTAGGGGCAGGCAGAACCAGTTAGGGGTCTGTTGTAATGCTGCAGGTGTGAAACCCCTAAGTGTCAGATCTTGGAGGCAAAGCTTCCGATTGGATGAATCACTCACTCAGTGAACCTAAGAGAAGACGCAAAGAGGATACAAAGGGGTTTTTGGACTTGCCGTTAGCTTAGACAGGGAAAACTACAGGCAAGAGGGGGTTTCATGGGGGTGGGTGGGGGTGAGCAGGAGCTCAGTTCTGGAAGAGATGTGTATTTAGCTGCCCAGCAGAAACATCTCATACACAGTAGGTCCAAGGAGCCCTTGGAAGTCAGCATGCAAGAGTCATTTAAATCCATGAGCCGGGTGAGGGAGGGTAGATAGAGGAGAGTTCCAAGAGAGGCTGGATGTTCTTCTTTGCACCTCCTTTTTCAGGAAGTTGTGGAGAAGCTAGCCAAAGAGGCAGATGGTATAGCCTAAAGTAGAAGAGGAACCCCAGGATGGGGGTGTCCTAGAAGGTGAGCAACAGCAAGGGAGGGGCGACTGTGTCTAATGCTGCTAACAGGTCAAACACAGTGAGGACCAAGAACCGTCCATTGGATTTAGCAAAATGAGGACACCGATGACATTGACAAGGGAGTTTCATGAGTGACAGGATGACCGGAGAGGATTCAAAGTCGAATGGCTAGAGAGGGGTTGGAGTGCAAATACAGATGGCTATCTTAAGAGCTTAGCTATAAAGAGAAGCCATTGGGGCCCCTTTTCTGGAGGAGGAAGCAGCGTCAAGAGAAGGTATATTTGGGTGGAAGAAATGACAGTGTGGTCCCCCATTGTTAGGAGAGACACAATAAAGACAGAGAGACTGGTGTTGCAGGAGACAGCAGGGAGCGGCTGGAGCAGAATCCCTGAGCAGCTAGGAGGGCGTGGGAGGGCTGGCACCGGGGAAGGGGCTGGCCTGGGCCAGCATGGAACGTTCATCCATCCATAGGAGCAGGATGGAGGCAGGGACAAGGGCACGGATGTGGGCGTGGGGCCTGGGGTGGGGACTAAAGCCCACGCCCAACCCTGATTGCTTTACCTTGTCCGTGAAATACAGGAGGATAGGAAGTGGGATTGTAAGCTCACAGGAGCAGGAACCCTGTCTCTGGTCCCCCTAGTTTCCCTGGTACTGGCCCAGCAAACACTCCAAAGGCACTTACTGGAGAATTGAATGATTAACTAATTAATGATGTGTAAATGGGCCAATTATCACAGGACCGGGAACCCATTAGCCCTTTCCTCAGTGGTCTCCAGCCAGACTCCTGCTGCCGTCCCAGCACACTTGTGTCCATGGCACAAGACTCCCCCACAGCTAACTGGGCCACTGGGGAACTTTAGCAAGTCCCTGTTGTTCCCTCTCTTGTGGCTGAGCGAGAGGGGGTTGGCCTAGATGAGTGGAGCATATCAGGTTTGTCTCCATTTCTTACTCTTTTTCTCCTTCCTGGTCACTCTCACCTTCTCAAATCTGTTGCCAAGCCCACCAAGGAGGATGCTGTAGGACCAGTCTTGCCACCTGTTGGTAGAAAGGAAAGTTCGAAAACCACAGCACATGACCCACTTGCTTTTATAGGCACATTGAAATTCAGTGGCTTCGGCAAGCCCCGGGGAATGCCTTTCTGTTAATATCACTAATATTCTATCAATATTACTAAGAGTTTAAACTGCTTGGAATGTTCGTGTCCAAGGTCGAGCTGTGGGCTGTGGAGGACAGGGTCTTGCCTGGGCTCAGGTAGGACGGCCATTCTACAGGCTTCTTCCGGCCTAAGCATCTGGGTCCTCAGCCAGGGACCACACAGCCTAGAGCCCACAGGCCACGAGTCACACACTTGGGGGAGTCTCGGGGTTCCGCCATGTTGTCTAGCCTAATCCCCTCCAATGCAGACAGCTTATGTGGTCAGGTGTTCAGTTGGTCTCTGGATGGACTTAAAAAGCAATCTGCTAGAGAAGCAATTGCCCCCAGTGGTTTTAAAGGCCCTTAGGGGAGGTGGCCCATCCTCTTATAAACAGGTGACACCATCGCGCAATGTTTGCATACTGGGAATTCACTTCTCCCTAGCGGCGCCTTGGAAACTTCTGCAGAAAGGTGACGGTCTTCCCAGAAGATCCCTTCTTCCAAACCAGGGCACAAGAGGAGCAGCTGAGAACCAAGGATAAGCCCTTAAATTCCTTCCCCATCAGCTTGAGGGGAGGCTTGGTGGGGGAGGGCAGAATTCAAAGTATTCAGTCAATGCATATTTACTGAGAACCTACTGTGTGCCAGGCACTGTTCTATATGCTTCAGATATGTGAGGAATAAAACCAATAAAATTACGCCTGTGGAACTCGTATCTGGATGTGAGGGGAGGCCAGGGCTCGGACGGAGTGTCATTTCAGAACGGGCTCTGGGTTCGAGCTGGGCCCCGATTCCTCCCTGCCTCTGTCGGGAGTGAGCGGCAGCTATGGAAGCTCGCAGACCGCCTGTCCCCTGACAGAGGCCCCGCCTGTCGCAGGGGATCTGCAGAGACCATTGGCCGATGCCGTCTCCTCAGAGATGCTCAAAGCCACCAGCGATCAGTGAGATCAGCGCAGGCCACGGTTGAACCCCCAGCCTGCTCTGGGGGAAATCTGTTGGGTCAGCTCCCTGCCACCTGTTTCCTGCCGCAGTGGCCACAAGGGAAACACCGCCTTCTGAGGGGGGAGAGCCTGTCACCCAGATAAGCCACCGCCCCTTCAACAGGAAAACCCACTGGTTGAGAAGCTGCCTCTCTTAGAGTAGAAGCAGCTCGAACACCTGCTGAGTGCAAGGAGATGCAGGGATTAAAGGAAACCCTCCTTACTTCTGAAACACCCTCCACCTCCCCAAATCCGGAACCACTTCCCAAATACAACGTTTTTTAGAGAAAAAGGAAGCAAACTCAGATCTGCCACTGTTTGCAGACCCCAAACAACCAAGGGCACGTCTCTGCCTGTCACGGCCAATACAGAGAGGCTCCTGACATCTGTTTTCTTTAAGGAGCCTGTCAGAGACCCAGGGCAGGTGCACGTGTGGGCGTGAGGGTCAGCAACAGCCCACGTCCCCCGGGCCTGCTGCCACCGCCCCCCTGCTGCCAGGGCTGGGGAGGCAGAGGCAGTCTCCAGGGAGGGTCTCCTGGGGCGCTGTGGCCCCAACAACTGTTCTGCACCCCTGCCACCTCCCACCTCCCTCGAGTTTCTGATTTTGTAACTCGGACTAGAATCCAGAAGGTGCGTCTCTGACAACTGGTTTGGAGAAGAAACCATTTGTTGTTTGTTGCAAAGGAGCAAGATCAAACTCCCTATCGCTTCTCTTGTCCTGCCAGTGTGACTCCACTCTAAAACGGGGGTGGGGGGCAGGGAGCAGGGCGCAATGACATTGACATGAGCACATGAGCAAGTTTCCGGCCCTATCTGTGCCAACTGCAGACCACAGTTCCCCACCGGTCATGGGCTGAAACAAGGCCAGGAGTCACCAGCTGCCCTTTTAGCTGGAGCTTGGACCTGAGGACAATAGGGCACGGATGTCACCCCCACGGGGGCCAGGAGGCTTGGCTTGTCCTGTGGCCACGGCGAGGGGCCTCTTGGGAAGCAGTCCTCAGGCCAGTGCAGCACCTTCAGAGGTGAGGACCCCATTCTCAGAACTCAGAAGCGCCTTTGTGGTAACCAAATTTCCAGCTTTTATGGAAAAGTCATGCCGTTAACCCCAAGGGTCAGCAGTGGTCCCAGTCATGACATCCAGAGGAAGATGGCCTGTGGTTCCATGGAAGGAAAACCAGAGTCTTGGAAAAGAAGATTTTTTTTAGAATTTACTTGTATCTCCTATTGTGTTCTCATCATATAGACAGTTGTATGGGCTCCTAAGTATACGAGGGGTGGGGGAGGGGTGGGGGAGGGGATTCCTCCACACCCTAGAAGATCTGGAGCTGCATGACAGCATCTTTAGGGCCTAGCACAGTGTCTGCAGTACACTAGGTCCCCAGTGGAAGATAGATGAATAAAGCCCTTAAATTTGGTTTACAACTCAGTTGTTAAGCACCTGCCTTCAGCTCAGGTCATGACCCCAGGGTCCTGGGATCAAGCCCCGTGTCAGGCTTCCTGTTTGGTGAGTCTGCTTCTCCTTCTGCCTGCTGCTCCCCCTGTTCATGCTCTCTCTCTCTCTCTCTCTCTCTCTCTCTCTCTCTCTCTCAAATAAATAAATAAAATCTTATCCTCCCAAAGAGGGAAAAATACCATCACAGGGCAGAGCTGCAGAGGCCTGGGAATTGTTTTCAGCTCAGGGAGGCTCGGTCCAGTCTAACAAGGAATCCTGTAGTCACCGGGCAGAGATCCTTCTCCTGATGCTGTCGACTCTCCTGCCTCCGTTCCCCAACATTTAGTAATTGGCGTAATTAAGACTATCACCTACAGCTGTCACCGAGCATTCAGAAACTGTCCTGTTACTCTTCCCAAGAGTTCATGATCTTCAGACCTTGAAAAGATCTTCTGTTTGGGCTGGTTATGAGAATCACCAACAGAGAAGCTGATTCCAGGATGCTGAGAGTCTTCTCTCTGGGGGTCTGTATGTTGGAGGTGGAGAAGTAGGACTGGGGTGGAGGGGAGAAGGGTTCGCACTCACACCCACTCACATACAGACATGCCCACACTGGACATCAACACCAAGCCCAAGGTATTAGCTGTTTAACCAGATGATTCATTTTCTGCTCTCTGGTGGGGGCAGAGTGGCCCATATGTGGAGTTAGTGACTCCCCGGAGATATATTCTGCCTAACACCTTCGGTAGCTTGCCTTTCTTCTTTTTTTGCCCCAAATCCAACTCAAAGTGCCTTAAGTAGGGATTGCATGATGAAAAACCCAGATGAATTTACCAGTCCTCTTAGAGTCTCCCACGTTCCATTGTACTGCAAGACCGACTTCCACTTCCCAGACCAGTCTCTGCGATGTCTTCAGTGCTGGCCAAGATCGAGATAGGAGCTATCCATTCATTTAGTATAAAACAGCTATTCACACATCGGTCCACTCTAGCACTCTACAAGAGCCCCTCCAAGCATTGGAACTCAAAGACAAGATAAACTTTATCTCCCCTAAGGGATGAGTGCACTCCCTTCCCTTCTCTTGGCCACTAGGAGCCTCAGAGTTCAATTTAATAATAGTTTTAGGTTTTGTACATTTACTTCCCTCCTCCTTCTTGTGATTCTGAAATTGGCTGTCAATTTTAATCCTTTTTTTTTTTTAAGATTTTATTTATTTGACAGAGAGAAACACAGCCAGAGAGGGAACACAAGCAGGGGGAGTGAGAGAGGGAGAAGCAGGCTTCCCGCCAAGCAGGGAGCCCAATGTGGGACTCGATCCCAGGTCTCCGGAATCATGACCTGAACCAAAGGCAGTCGCCCAACCAACTGAGCCACCCAGGCGCCCCTGTCAATTTTAATCTTATTGAATTGTGTGTTCTTTGGTCAAAAGCACTCAATTTTTTTCATGTTTTATTTTTAGCTAAATTCATAGTATCAGTGATCTTTGTATAGACCAGAAAGCGATAAATGCAAGACCCGACTCTCAGAGAACAAACCAGGGGCATAAAAAAAATGATTTCCTATAAACAAAAAATCCTGAAAACAATTAAGGGGTCAGAGTGGGGCATAAGCCAACGATGCAATGATAATCTTGTGCCAGGGGGCTACTCCTTCTCCAGACTACTGCTTTCCTTCATTTCTCCATGAAGCTTAGTGTTTGAGTCTCCCATTGGCCTCTGAAGATGATAATGGTCTTACTAAGACTAGGAGGGAAAAGTCGTGTCATGCTTAACCGCAATCTTTCTGCATAGGAAGACTTGTCTAACAAACACCCATTAGACACCTACTATTTTCAGAATCCTGCCAAGCTCTGGAAAAAGGATCATCTGGAGGGCAAAAGAGTCCAGGTCTCTTTCTTCAAGGCCTCTTTCTACACCCACGGTCCTGCATGTAAATAAAGTCTGCCACTTCCCCAGGCCCCCAGCTGGGTGTCCAAAGAAGGCTTTAGATTCTGTTATTCTCTGGGGCTTCTAGAAGATCATCACGCATCTGGACTGGTGTGAGTGGGGCCTGGTCTGATCTCTCAGGACTCCTGCTCTGCAGAGCCCGGGTCCCATCATGGCCCAGCCTGAAAACCCGGCCACGAGCTCCGGGAAGGGGGGCGTGAGGCGTGGCCACCCCTTACAGTCCTGACTTTCTCCTCTAACCCTCCCAGGCTTCCTCTCTGGAGCTGCCGTGTTGGGGGTTCTGGCACCGGTGGCCTCATGAGCTGTGCGGGCTGGCCCCTTTCCCTGCTTTTTTTTTAAATATAAATTTTAAAATGTGACTTTGAGATGAAAGCAAGAATGCCAAAGGAGGCGGACGCTTTCTTGTGTTCAGTTCCAGCCCTGGGGAGCACCCCGCAGAATGAGCCACTCGAAGCTCCAGCCAAGATGAAATCTGCTTTTCCAATAAGTACTTCAAACAGCGAAGGAGGTTTTTGGCTGGATTCGGCCCCTGGGAAGCCAACAGTTAATGGGGCTGGGCACTGAGGCCGGGCTCCCGGCCATCAGGGGAGATCTGAGGCAGCCGCTTTCCCTGCCACTCAATTTATAAGGCTCTTGCCTGCTTCCCCCAGCTAAGAGCACGAAGCCCACCTTTGGGCCTCACTGAACAGATCTTCCGAGCTAAAGATTTCGAGATCCCAGTTAATTTCTCTCCATACTTTTTCTTCGTTAGTTTTCCAAGCCAGATTCCTTTATAAGAAGTTCTAGGCGTGGAACAAGCCCCATTAGAAATGCAGATAATAAGGAAACTGAGGGAGATGGCCAGTGAGCGGGTGGATGGATGGATGGATGGATGGATACACAGACTGGCTGAGGACAGATGGGAGCAGCACTGTGACATAGAGTGGAAGCTTCAGCAGCTCTGGTTCATCAACCTGGAAGCTGAAACTCCTCAAAGCAAATGACCCTCCCAAGCTCACCACTGCTGAGACCAGACTAGACCCCAAGCCTTCCAGGTTCATCCCCTTCCCCTAACATCAGCCTGCTGCTCCGATAAACTGGGCTATACCTTGATGGGACATCAGCCTCCTGACCTGCGCTGACCCAGAGCTCTCCAGACACACTCGTGGTCAGGAGTGCATCCTGTCTGCCTGAGTTACTCAGTATTAGCCAAGTATCAAGTCATGGAGGGAATCGTCACCAGGACCCTGGATTCCGGCTGCGTTCGTGAACTCCTAAAGTCATACCTGGATTTGGGCAAATATTTCCTGAACCGTTAGGTCAGAGAGTCTTTTGCATGGACAGGAAGCACCAGGATGCAGAGCAGGAATTTCCCAGTTTGGGTGTGTACAATGGATTTGTCAAAATACACACTCCCAGACCCCGTTCCGGGAGGCTCTGAGGGAGCAAGTCCCTGTGGGCATAGAGAGCACAAGTTCAAGAGCAAAACGCTGATGTCTGAAGTTTGGGGTCAAGTGTCACCTTCTGGCCATTATCTTCAAAATCACAACCCATATCCCACCTCTCTGGTCCCCATCCCCTCCTCTGCTCCTGCCCTTCAGAGCATGACATGGTCTCTCATACCCCTGCCAGGGACCCCATGTTAGTGTCCACCCCATTCATCACCATGTAGAAGTCCTCACTCCAAAGGTGACGGTGTTTGGAGGCAGGGCCTCTGGGGCGCAATTAAGTTGAGATGACGTTATGAAAGTGGAGCCCCCACGATAGGTTTAGTGCCCTTCTAAGAAGGGGAGGAGCCCAGAGATCTCTTCCTCTGGCCCCTGAGGACACAGCAAGAAGGCAGCCATCTGCAAACCAGGAAGAGGGCCCTTACCGCGTACTGTAGCAGCCCAAGCTAAGATAATTATATAACTGACTTGTTTCTTAGCCTCGTTTTTGTTCTCCCCCGGTACTGGAAGCCCCTTGAAGGGAAGAGCCGTCCATTCCCCTGCTGGACCTCACGAACCTAGAACAGTGCCTGGCTTGGTCCTTTCTGGTTTAACAGGACTGACTAAAGGAAGTAGGGGTCCCAGGGCAGCTGCGATCATACACTGTGAAACCCTGCTCAAAGAAGAGCTCACGCCTTTGGTGCTGGCCCGAGGAGAGTTGGGATTCCAACTCTACTCATTTCCATATGACTTCAGACAATTGAAGCCCCCTGAGATTCAGTTCTCTCATCTGTAAAATGAAGACTATACCAGAATCTTACAGTTGCAACCCAAGGACCCAGGGGCCTAATCTGGCACAGGGCAGCACTCCTCTCAGTACTTCCTTCCTCCTTCCTCATCTTCTGGGTAGAATTGTGCATTCAATGTCCTCTGAGCAGAAAATGTGCCTGAAGCCTCCCAGGTGGGAGAAGCATTCTGCTTCTCACCGGGCAGAGAGAGGCTGGGAGGAGGAGTGCATGGAGGTCCCTGTCCAGGGGAGGTGATAAGTCTAAGTCGTCCCAGCTGGCTCCCTCTGCAGCTCAGAGCACACGGGTTCACCCCTCCGCCCTCCGCTCCCCATCCCTTCCCACCAGCAGAAATGAACGAGTGGTTTCTGGAGAGAAGCAGAAAATAAATCACTAGCTGGACAGCAACCCCAGAAACAGGGCCATCCAAGATTCCAGGCAGCGAGAACCCATACCTGAGACAGCAGTGTGGACACCCGAAAGAGGCATTCCTCCGGAAACAGCCCAGCCCCGTTCCCTGGGGCGCTTGGACTCTGTCCTGAACTCTGCCAGCCCCACCTGGAACGACTTAACACCAGAGCACGGGAGGTTCGGGAGAGGTGATCCTGGAATCGGTGACTAAGGTTGTAGGATCCTTCCTCTCCAGGTGTCATGAGACCGGGTTTGGAGGCAGAAACACAGAAAACAGGAAATGTCTGCATACATGTGTGTGCGCTCAGATACAGAAAGAAGAAAAGAGGCGGCCCCTGTAGAGTGGGCACGGGGCCTCCTTCCATGTGGAAAACAGAACAGTGTTGGGACACATGACTCAGAGCCCAGCACCGTGTGTAAGAGCTGGCTTGGCTACTTGTCCCCTGACCTGGGGCAGCCCCTCTCCTGCCCCACTGGAATTTCTCCCCTGTGCACCCTGAGCACAAGTCTCTACAGTCCTCCCCAGGCTGGTAGCACAGGGGCCCCCCCGATCCCAGCTGGGCTCTGGCCAGTGACACCTCTACCTGGATATCCCGCCCCCGCCGCACCCCACCCTGCCCTGACCCACGCGTGATCCAATTCAAGCCTCAAATCTTTACTTTCTGAGGCTACACTGGCCCACACAGAACGTGTAGTGACCTCCCACACCTCTTCCCTCGCCTCTTATCCCTCCGTGAGTGGAGGCCGGCTGAATTCCCTCCAGTCCTGGGGTGGCTATTTCCATGCCCAGCCCCTGCCAGATCTGTGACTCCGTGTCGCCCCCCGTTCAGGCTGAGCCCTGGAATGACACCTGCCCCGACAGAGGATCACTGTTCCGGATTCAAAGAGAAACTGGTATTCTTCAAATTAAACCAAACCGGTTTCCTTTGGAACCCAGCCACCACTCTCTCAACACTGCCTAGAATGTCACGCCCAGCACCTAGTAGGGGCTCTGAAGGGCCTTGGCAGGGGCTTCTGAGGAATTAACTTGAAACAGGACCTGCCAAGAACCAGCTGTGTGACCTTGAGCGTCTCCCTTCCCCTTTCTGGGCCTCCGTTCGCCCCTCCGGGCTGACTGGGCTCTCTGCCATCTGCCCAGTGTGGACACTGTGTCCCTGTCCCACATGCAAGCCACCTCCGTCCTGGGGTGGGGTGAGGGGCTGCAGGACGCCCACCTCACTGGCTGGGGGTGGTTGGGGGTGGTTGGGATGGGATCACAGGAGAGAAACCAGGAACAGGTACTCGAAGTCAAGGTCAGAAGCAGGAGCGCAGCCTGCTTCCTGCTTCCCAGAATTACCTCTTCTCCTCCTGGAACTGTGAGCTGTGGAAGCTGGAAGGGTCATCAGGGAGAAACCACACCAGAGGAATTCGAGCTGGTTTGACCAGCACAGCCTTTCACCAAACGAAATCTCACGGCACTGAGGCCCAGATAGCAAACAGATTTTGCAGGGAGAGGGGTGGGGAGAGCAGGGATGAAATGGAACATTGACGATAAAAGCAACACTGGCTTGCCCGCTGGGAAAAGCAACTCCAGGAGAGGGAAGAATGTCTCCAGCCAAAGTGAAAAGCTAGATAGGAGAACACCACTGTACTTGACTGGGCTCTCATCTCCAGAATCAACTTAAAAAGTGCTTTTTTGTTTTGTTTTGTTTGTTTGTTTGTTTTGTTGTTTGGGTTTTTTTAACTGACGTTTCACCAACAGCCAGAACTCACCCAGCTCCTACGCACCAAGATAGACAATGTTCCTTACAAATGGCACGCTTCCTTATCTGTCCCATTAAACCACAGCTATCTGGCCCGGTCTCTTCCACTCCTGCCTGTGAAAACACAGGAGGAATTTCTCATCCACACAGCTCAGATAAGAAAGAAAGGGGAGAACAGGCAGCGGGGAAGGAACTGGGCAGTGGAGTGCCAAGGAGAAGAGAAACTCCTAAAAGGAAAGTAAGTTAAGAGTTGGTTCCTACTGCTGACGGGATAAATCGGAGTACTCAAGCCTGGGGGATTTCCTGGGACCCTCAGGGTTCTGACAAGGCAGAGGAGAGGCAGGAAGCTGTTGGGAAGATGGGGAAGACCACTGGGTCTCAGACCGAGTTGTCAGAGCATGAACAAAGGCTCAGTACCCAGAGTGGTCCGGGCATCCTGCCTGGAGGAGGCAGGCAGCAGGGCAGGTCGCGTGAAGCAACCTGTCCCCCGGGGCCCGCAAAGGCCGAGTCTCTCTGGCACGGAGCACATCACTGACGTCAAGCGCAGCGGGACCACGGCCAGCACTAACTAGGTGCAGACGCACAGGGGAGGGCAGCCTCGGCCTGGAGCCGCTCCCGCAGGCGCCGGCCCGGCCCCCCCGAGCTGCCGCGCTGCTCCAGCCGCGGGTGGGGAGGAGTTCGAGCTGCCACCGGCCGCCTCCCCGGCGGTGCGACAGCGCACTCTAGAGGCCATGGCTCGGAGAGCGCGTCTGGGAGCCCAGCAGGCGGTGGGGCCGGATGCCTCTAATAACACTCATCGGCCTTGGCCTCATGTTAGAATCACTTGGGAAGCTTTTAAAAATCTGAATACCCAGCAGGTACCCCATCCCAATGAAATTAGAAGCCCTGGAAGCGGGACCCAGGCGCTAGTATTTTTTAAAACTCTGTAGAGAGGTGGCTCCAAGGCTAAAGGTATTCAGTCTGCCAAATTTTTGACAGAGGAGCTCTATAAATACATTTATGGGGGTGCCTTGGTGGCTCAGTCATCGGGCAGCTGCCTTTGGCTCAAGTCATGGTCCCGGAGTCCCAGGATCGAGCCCCGCCCCAGGGTCCCTGCTCAGCAGGAAGCCTGCTTCTCCCTCTCTCACTCCCCCTGCTTGTGTTCCTCTCTAGTTGTGTCTCTTTCTGACAAATAAATAAATAAAAATAAAATATTTAGAAAAAAATTTAAATAATAATAAAATACATATATGAATGAAAATTAATTAATTGGTTAAAGAAAAAACCAAAACCCCTCTCTAGGTTTTTGCCCTGCACGGTCAATATTCAGAACCAGTTTCCCTAAAGGCAGCGCTTGAGGCTGGAGGCTTCATCAGAATCATCTGGAGGGCCCATTAATACAGATTGCACCCTCTGCCCGCCCCCACAAGTTTCTGATCCAGTCGGTCTGTTCTGGGGCCTTATTAGCTCCAGCAATGCTGTCATTACCCGGGGCACACCTTCAGAACTCGGGCTAAATCTCTGTTTGGAGTGGGCCTCGGGCCGCAGCACTGACACCCTCTGGGAGCTGGCTAGATACGCAGACTCAAAGGTCCCACCTGGGATCCACAGAATCAGAATCAACACTTCCTCTACATGCAGGTGATTCGACTGCCATGAAGGTTTCCAAGTGCTGCTCTGAACACCATTTGCTCAAGCCTCACATGATCAGGCTGTGTTGAGGGCTAGCAGGACCTCTTTACATCCTCCCCAGAACCTCTGGATCAGAGAACTGGATGGAACATTCTGGATTATCTGATCCAATTCTCTTGCATGGTAGATAGAGGAAACTGAGACCCAGAGAAGGGAAGGAACTTGTCCCCAGTCAATCATCCTGGGCACCTCCAATTTCACATACACATAAACATCCCCTTCTTCTCCCCAAGAGGAGGGCACACATGAGTTCCGATCTTCATCAAGAGGTCAGGCATCTCATGAACTCAAGGGAGCCAGTGAGGTCCCCGTCCTTCCTGTCCTGTCCACTTGGAGTGCACTGAGGTGACAAGTACCGACACAGGAGAAGCGCCCCAGTGAGCACAGGGGGAGGAGGCCTGTGCAAGATGACTCAGGAGGACAGGTTTGAGATTTGAATGTCAGCCACTGACCCTAAGTGTTGAGACTCATACCAATTTTTTTGTCCATGATTCTGCTTCTGAAATGTCAAGGAAGAGAGATCCGAAGCCTGTCTTACAGGCACTGCGCAGTCTGTCCCCAAAGTGGGCTGAATGGCCAGCTCTGGCCAAAGCTCACAGTGGGTTTCCATCTTTTTATGTTATTATTCGTGCCAACAGTCTGAGGGGCGCACAAAGTCCAGATGGAGGGACTAGGCAAACACATGAATAAATGACAATGAAATACCTTATCACAAGATTGGAGGACCTGATGTCCAGGAGAATGAGGGGAAGGATGGCATTTTGAACAGGTGGACACTGGACAGATGCACAACATGGGTCAGGGAAATCAGAGAGAGCTTCCTGGAGGCTGTGTGGCCATCCCAACTGGGGCATGATGGAAGCTTGGACGTGACCTCTGGCCTGCCCAAATTTGGACTTCACACATCTTTTCTTTTTTAAGCTTTTATTTGTTCATTTGAGAGAGAAAGAGCACAAGTAGGGGGAGAGGGAGAGGGAAGAGCAGACTCCCTGCTGAGCAGAGAGCCCAATCCAGGCTCTATCTCAGGACCCTGGGATCATGACCTGAGCGGAAGGCAGACGCTTAATGACTGAGCCACCCAGGCGGCCCCAGACCTCACTTGTAACCACTCTTCTACACTGTCCTCTGAAAGGTGCAGAACGGGACCCACCTTGTGGCCTGTCAGGAATCCAGACACAGATGGCTGGCTGGAAAAAGGGCAGCTGAGAGCTGAGGCCGAACAGAAGGAGGGGCAGGAGGTATTTAAAGTTGGTGAGTTCAGGCTTTATCCAGGATCCCACAGGAATTCCAGTGGTAACGCGCAGACAGTGACTCCGGTGGAAGTCTTATGAAGATGGAATCTTTGGGGCGCCTGGGTGGCTCAGTTGGTTAAGCGACTGCCTTCGGCTCAGGTCATGATCCCGGAGACCTGGGATCGAGCCCCACATCGAGCCCCACATCCGGTTCCCTGCTCGGTAGGAAGCCTGCTTCTCCCTCTCTCACTCCCCCTGCTTGTGTTCCCTCTCTGGCTGTGTTTCGCTCTGCCAAATAAATAAAATCTTTAAAAAAAAAAAAAATGAAGACGGAATCTTTTTAGAGCCCAGCATAGTGCGGACGCTCACCGCCCCAGCTCCAGGGCCCACGGTGACAGTCTCGAACATCCTTGCCGAGGTGCTCACGTTTGGGAGGGCTACATCTTATCCTCATGCATTCATTTCCACTCCTTCCCAAAAAGCTGGGGGAAGGGGGGCAAGTAATCAATTTGTAACTGTAAAGTAAAAATGGGTGGGTGTTTGCTTTCCTCTTGTGGCCTTTCAGGTTGCCAGCTTCACAGAAAACAAAGGCACTGAAATTAAACATTAACCAGGATCACTGAGCCTGTCAGTGAAATGACAGGGCCTGGTGGGAGGAGAAAGAGGCCCAGGACCGGGAGGTCCTCCGACATCAGCCAGCACTCTACGTTCCAGCCAGCAAACATTTGCTGAATTCCTGCCCGAGGACTGGCCTTGGAGCTAGGTCCCTGGGGACCAGGAGGGCTGAGAAAATCACATCACACATGAGAAGGGCCCCTGAGGAGGTACCCCCAGGGGGCCATGGAAGGCAGAATGGGGCTTGATATGTTGGGGGTGGGGAGACAGCACTGGCTGCAGGTGTTCAAGAATTAGTAGATTTTGTAGTAAGCAAGTCCAGGCAGAGGCAGGGGGGGGGGGTGGGGGCGGGGGGCAGTGTCTGGGAAGTGACTAATCTGGTGTGGTGTGTCAGGAAGATGGCCAGGCAGATGACCAGGGCCGGAAGGCAGCTTGAGTCAGATTGGAAAGGTTAGTTCTAAAAGGTGGGCTTGGCTTGGAAGGTTCTGGGAGCCTCGTCCAAAGCCTCTGGGGCACTGTGGGGAGGGTGGGCGGACCAGGGGGGCCACGGTGGGAGGCTTCTGGGGTCACCCAGACCAGGAATGATCAGGACTTGCCTGGGCTGCAGCCGTGGGGAGGGATGGGCTCAGGAGGCATTCCAGGGACACAGTCCCCCACCCCAGTGACTAAACTGGATGGGGAGAGGTGAAGTCAGGGACTGAACACTCTGACATTCTGAGAAAGGAATGCTCCCGTCGGGGTCCAGCTGGGAGGCCCGCTAGCACTTCCGATGGGGGAATTGAATACAGAGGGTGGGCTGCATAGCAATATAAGAGCTAAGAAGCTGCACGGGACATTGAAGCAGCACAGAACTTAGCAATGGGAAGGAGCCAGAAGCATCCGCTGAGGCAGAAAGGACCAAAAAGGGAGGCAGTGTAACTAGAGCCCGGAGCTCCTTGGGCCCACACAAACCCCGGCAGGCTGGGGAGGAGGCCCAGCGCAGGGCCAGGAGAAGAAATGCCCCGGCTTCTGTCCCCACTTGCCCTCCCACATTGTACCTGCTACTGGGCAAGCTTGCTTGCCAGCCCGGAGACTCGGACACCTGGGAAATGCATCCCCAGCCCAGACAGCAGGCAGAGAAGCTGACCTGGCCTGAGCCAGCCCATCAGTCCGGAGCTGAGCCTCAGGGATGGGCTCAGGAAGCTCAAGATCTCCCTGGCCCCAGTGCGGGGAAACAGGATGGTGCTGTGGAGTCGGGGCTGCCCTGGGATGCCCGCTGGGCTCACAGCAGCACCCAGTCTGACAGCAGCTAGCTGTGAAACCGTGGCCAAGTGAGGGGTGCCTTCTGGGTGCCAGTTTCCCACCTGTGAGGGAAAGAGCATACCCCCCCTTATTGGGAGAATCGAAACCACGCAGAAGCACCTGATGAATGGGACGCTCTGTCTACTCTAGGAAGCCCAAGGGTGCGACATGGACTCCAGGCCCGCCAGGAAACACCACCCCCCCCCCCCCCGCGCCATACCACTGAGGCCTTCGAGGGGAGGGCAGGGTTGGGTCTGATAGGATCCTCCCCCACCCATTACCTACAACCACAGAGAGGCTGGTGCCATGGGCCGGCTGCTGACGGCTGTGCTCACAATTTCAGGTGAGTTTAGCTGCCTGGCCACATCTCTGGCCCTTCTTTTAGGACTAGCCCCCCATATTCTAAATGACTGAGAAGGCAGAGTGGCAGGCGAGGCCCTACATATAGCCAGGCCGTCCCATCCCTGCGGGGCTTGGGCCTGGGACCCCACCACTAGCAGCGGGGAGGCAACTGAGCAGAGATGAGGTCCCCTCAACAGCAGGGAAGCCAGCCCACAGGAGAGACGAGGTGGGGGGACAGCACAGCGGCTACTTCTGCGTGTCTACACCCCAGCTAACGTGTCAACCAGCCCGAGGCAGTGACCATGGATGTTTGTAAGCGGCAGAGTAAACCTGCATTTGTTTTGCTAGGACAATGAATCTAAGTGTCAAAACCTGACCTCGAATGTCGCACCCACCCACCTTCACAGCTGCTGGACCGATGGGGACTGACTGAGCCCTGCTCACCAGCTGGCCTGCTCTTTCCCCAGGGCCTGCGCTCAGGAGCACCGAGCACACACGCTATCCACACGCTATCCCTGTTTGACATAATGCATCATGTCCTCGGCTCCGCCCCTCACCTGGGATGACCGGGGTAGGGGACAGAGCAGAGGACAGCAAAGGGGGCCTTCCTGAGGCAGGCATGCCTCAACACATGTGCCCTGCACAGAGTTCAAACTTTCTTTCCTGATACAGTGGAAGGTGACTTCGTCACTCCCTCCCCTTAGAGCCCCATTCACAGTTGCTGGGAGTGTGGCGACCTGAGTGGGCTCCAGGGCACAGAGGGCAGAAATTCATCTAGAGGGCCTCTCGGGTTGCGGGCCTTGTCCTGGTCCCTGAATCGTGAAATCGTGTACAGTATTCCCTGGGCACTTTTCCCCCAGGGGGTCCTGAGCTCCAGGTTAAGCCCCCCCCCCCGTGTGGCCCCATCCCCCACCATCCCCATCTCACACAAGGGCTCCAGCACATAGAGCTGCTCATGGTTGCCCAAAGTCCCCGTGTTTCTTCAACCCCCTGGCGCTTAGGGGCCACTGTCTCTCTACCTGGAATCCCTCTCCTCCCCACCTTCCACACATCTTAGTTTCCCCAGCCTTTAAGACACAGAGCAAGCGTCACCCCCTCCCTCCTCTCCTATACAGCACAGTGGACGGTATTTCCCAAAGATGGCGGCTCCGTGTACTTCCCCCATCCCACAGGACCGCCCGGCGGTGTGAGGGGCTCTGCTCCACAGAGATGTGGGTCTCAGGCCCTTCCCTGGGGTCTGGGTGGGTCCGCTGACTAGCCTGACCAGCGGAGTATAGGGGCCAGTTAGGCTTTGTGACCTCCAAGGCGAGGTCAGCCCTTCCACCTGGTTCTCACTTGTATTCATGTTCATTCTCTGTCTCTCTCTCTGTCTCGCTCTCGCCCAGGACCTGCCCTGGGACCCCAGCCACCATGCTCAGGAAGCTCCGGGCTGACTGTTAGTGGAGGGGCCTTCAGATGTTCCAGTTGGGGCCCCATGATGGCGCCCAGACAAGATGTCTGCGGGCTGACCCGCAGAAACCCAGAGAGAACAAATGATGACTGTTGGTCAAAACCACTATGTCTTAGGGTAATTCGCTGAGAGCAGTTGACAAGCCCGCAACGCCAGGCTTCTCTCTACCAGCGCGTTCTGCCCGAGCCCCCTCGGCTGACCGCGTCGGCTCCCCACCAGACCGCGAGCTCCTAAGGCCCCCCACCACCCGCCACCTCCATGTCCCAGGCCAGGCCCACTGTTGGAACTCTGGGGGCACTTAGCAAAACCTTTATCTAGTGAAACCCGAGAACCAGGAGAGAGACAATTAGGTCACACAACTCCTAGCTGAAATTTACATGAGCCCCAACCCTACCCATGTGAGATACAGATTTTTTCCACCAAGGAAGTGTCCAAGAGAATATCTTCGTTTAAACCTTTAGAAGGGTTTCATGAACTGGTCCCATCAGGCGGTGGTCTCCTATGGGCCTTGCAGAGGTTCATCTGGGAGTAAAGAGATATCAAGGCACATGAGAGGACAGAAAGGTACTTGGGTTTACCTCCCGCTGTGATTCTTTCTTCTCATGGAGCCTCACTTCCTCCTTCCCTCCCTCCATGCCCGGACTCTATAGGATCCCCAGATAGTGCCCCCCAACTCCCTGAGGCTGTCCCCCACAACGGCCATTCTGGAAGGCCCCAAGCACTGAATGCTGTCATCTGTCCCTGGGCCTGCCCTTCCTTCCCAGGAAGGCCCTCCAGGCTGAGAGATTTCATGATGCAGACCTCCCCAGGAATGTTGTACACTTTGGGGATCATTCGGTCCTGCCTCATTTCACCTGGTTTCCACACCGTCATAGAGGCAGACTCAGCAGGAATGACAAGGTCTGTTTTATAAAAGGAAGTGATCCCCTAGCTCTCCAGCACAGACTTCTGCCCACAGACCATAGTCCCTTAGCCCATTCTGTCCACTGTCACCAGTGGGGTGGCAGGGCGTTGGGGTGGGGTTCCTGCTGCACAAGCCCTCGGCGGGGACTGAACCATCCACAGCCTTCTGGCTGACTCAGCTCAGCCCTTAGCACCCAGAACATGTCTAGACCTCCTTGACCTGTCAGGTAAATGAAATAGGATTAGACTCGTACTTTCGTTACCAACACACACACACACACACACACACACACGGCAAAAACAAACAAGAAGACAAACTAACCAAAACCTTTGGTGTATGTTCCCCAACTACAAAGAACCGTTTTTGCATCACTTACTGTTTGGAATGGTTCGAGATCCCTTATCCTGTCTTAAACGTAAGAATCAATTTAGCTGCACTAGGCCTGCTTCTGTAAATATTTAGGGAGTACAGCCATGGTTCCCGTGTACACACACACCTCTCTCTGGATAAAGAGGTCTCCGGGTTAGGATGTGTTCTGGAATCTTTCCTTCCACACCTACTGGGTCTGGTCACTGTCTGCGAGGCTGACATTCCTCAAGGGGAGGGATGAGCGGGCAGAAGGCTGTAGGCTGTGCACCAGCGGGTCAGGTTCCCGGGAGCTGTCAGCCCGGTTTCTGACGCCCCAGCTGGGCCATAAATAACCACAATGAAAGGGCAGCGGGCTGCCCGGGCCTCCGGGGCAAGGCACCGCTGCCCATCAATCTCCTCTAATGAATGGCGTTCAGGCTTCCGCCGCATTCTTGGGGGTGCAGCATCCCTCCCCAGGCACAGACTGGGTCAGCCAGGAGCACGTGGCTTTGAGCCGGTCCCCAAGTCCTGCTCCATATATTATGGATGCCGGAGATAGGCAGGAAGGCACTCATGGCTCAAAACGCGCCCCCTTCCAAGATGGGCTCGAGAGCAGACCTACAGCCCCATCTATGCCCACAAATGGCCCCACGCAACAATCCCAGCAGCACCGCACTTTGTGACAGCTACTCCGTGGAGGAAGCTGGTCCTTGTGTCCCCTGCTCTGCGGGTGGGCAAAGGGAGCCGGTACTCTAGCTCAGCTGTTTATCGTCCTTTTGTCCTGGCCTCAAGTGGCAATTAGCTCTTATTCTTTTATTTGTACCTTTTGTTCTTCCATTGGGTTTGCATCAACTATCTCGACACCCTAAAAATACCCACCTAAAATCACATACCCTGCCTGACTTCTTCTCTGTGTCTCCGCCTCTCCCTCTGCTGAGCTCTTGTGATTGAATTTATGTAAGCAAAAATGCTCAGATGATCCTATCTAATTTGACTTTATAAGAGTTTTCACCACATACCTCTACAAAAAATAAGATGTATCCTTTGGGGATGCCTAGGTGACTCAATCATTAAGCGTCTGCCTTCGGCTCGGGTCATGATCCTGGAGTCCCAGGATTGAGCCCCACATCAGGCTCCCTGATAGGCAGGAAGCCTGCTTCTTCCTCTCTCACTCCTCCTGCTTGTGTTCCCTCTCTAGCTGTTTCTCTCTGTCAAATAAATAAAGAAAATCTTTTTAAAAAATAGTAAGATGTACCCTTTGTCCATGCACACATGCCATAACATGAAGCCTCTGTGACCATGAGTTAAACTCCCTCACTTTAATATGGGAAACCAAGGCCCTTAAAGTTACAGAGTTGGATAGAGGACCCATGTCTCCTCGGGTTTAGTGCACTTGAGGGCAGGAACGGCCACATAACCAGTTCTTCCTAGAGTTACTGGTAAAGCCACACCCCCTCGGCTGCTCCCAGGCTCAGAGTAAAGCAGAACTGTAGGACACTGGCAGTGTGCTCCTCCAGATCCCCAGGGTCCCCTTCTCTTATTCTGTGCGCCCTTGCTCAGCCTCTGGACGTCTCCACTCCTCACCTGAGCACGTGGGACTCTGGAGCACTGGCCCCAGGCTGCTGGGGCTGCTTTGGGTCCCAGGGAGCAGCAGAGAAGCAGGGGACCGGCTCTTAACAATGGCTGGCTGATGGGGGATGAAGCCCGGCCCCCCCGTGCCTTGAGTCGGCCAAAGGGAGAAACGATTTACACTCCAGAGCTTTCCTGTAGGACCAGGCGGGGGCTGGTTCTCCTCCTGAAATCACATGCTGCCTGACTTCCGATCCCCCTCTGACTTCTCCCTGTACCCCCCACCAGTTTGTCCTGGGATCACTTCCTTTTAAGAAATCACCTGCAGCTCCAGGGCGCCTGGATAACTGGTTTACCTAAGTGTCTGACTCTTGATTTCGGCTCAGGTCATGATCTCAGGGTTGTGGGATCGAGCCCCGTTTCAGGCTCCATACTCAGTATGGAGCCTGCTTAAGATACTCTCTCTCCGACTCCCTCTGCCCCGTCCCCCGACCAGCTCTAAATAAATAAATAGATAGACGATAGATAGATAGATAGATAGATAGATAGATAGATAGATAGATAGATAGATATTTAGAACTACATCTGACCCTAATCTCAAGGTCTGCTTTTTTACATTTTTTAAAAGTGTTATTTATTTTTTTCCTTATTATTATTGGTTTCAGAGGTACAGGTCTGTGATTCATCCGTCTTATATAATATCGAGTGCTCATTACATCATTGAGGTCTGCTTCTGGGGAGCCTGAACTAAGACACCAGAAACATTTGTGGAATGAATGAAGGGCTCAGACCCTAATACCAGCCCAAGAGAGAAGTAATTTTCTTTTTTAAGATTTTATTTATTTGACAGAAACACAGCGAGAGAGGGAACACAAGCAGGGAAGCAGGGGGAGTGAGAGAGGGAGAAGCAGGCTTCCCGCTGAGCAGGGAGCCCAATGTGGGGCTCGATCCCCGGTCTCTGGGATCATGACCTGAGCTGAAGGCAGTCGCTTCACCAACTGAGCCACTCAGGCGCCCCTAGAGAGGAGTAAATGAAACACAAACATGGGGCAAGAGGAAAACATCACACTACAGAAGCAGCAGCCCTGGCCGAAAGAGAGGCAGTAGAGCTGCTTTAATCGGGTGTCCTCAGGACTGAAACCAGGATTAATTAAAAGCCCCCAGTGCCTCCGTGGACAGCAGCTCATGGAGGGTACTTTGCCCCCATCATCCCCATGAGCGTATCCATAAGCACGGGTTCTTCCAACATTCCCAGAGCCCTCTTGAACGGCCATTCTGGGCTGGTTCATCTGGGTAGCCGAGTGCTCTCCCTACTGATGGATAAACCCTCTAACATCACCTCCATCAGCAGGTGCCTCCAGCCCGCCTCCCACCGGGCTTTCCCTGTCTCTCTGCCCCTGTGCCTTCCCCAGCCCCACTTCCAGAAGTGGGGGTGAATGGAAGCCAGTGGTAGGAGGGGGCAGGCCAGGACAGCTCCAGGGCATTCTGGATGTCCCTCAATCAGTCTTATAGAACCGAGCCCCAAGAGCAACAGCAGCTTCCCTAGAACATTCTCGGGTTGGCGTCTCCTCCTTCTGTCTCATGGTGCTGCCACCTGGGATTATCTCCTAGGTAAGCCACATCCAAGCCCTTGCCCCAGCTCTGCTTTTGCGAACATGCAAACTAAGACTGTGCTATACAGAACATCCACTTTTTCCAGGCAGCTCGGGGTCATCATTACCTACCTCGGCTCATTCTTTCCCTCCAGCTCAGTGCTGGACCTAACGTGTTGCCTCGGGAGCCAGGAAGTTGCCTTCCACTGAACAGCCCAGGCTGCTCTTCTCTAGGAGTTTCTGTCTGATTTTGCCCTGTTGCCATCTCTTTCTTTGTTGCTGGCAAGTCTCCAGCAGGACCAGCATCCTCCTCCCAATCTGTGATTTTTTTCCCCCTTTAATCTACTCCAGTCTGGAAACCATATGACCTAACTTGATAGATTTGTGTCTAACATAGAAGTGAACAGAGTCTGAGTGGAGGAATGTTCCTTTGAGCAATGCATGAGCTTTCATCTAAAGTACTGGAAACTTCTTTTTTGCTGCTTGGGAGATGTTTCTATTTTTTCCTGGTTTCAAGCTCTCACTCAGGGAGGGTAGAAGTTGGGTAGTGAAATTTTGCATGAATGACTTCTTATGTTTCAATTTAAATGTGGAATGTGTTTGTGGTCCAGTGCAGTGGATCTAGTGATACTTATCACAAATGCCCTAAGGCTTTTGGCTTGTCATTTATTAGGATATGTCAATTTCATAGATCCAATTTTAAGACTCCAGGAGACTTGGAGAGTTTGCCAGCTTCACAGATGTCAAAATAATATCCTAC
This sequence comes from Spilogale gracilis, assembly GCA_004023965.1. Taxonomy (NCBI): domain Eukaryota; kingdom Metazoa; phylum Chordata; class Mammalia; order Carnivora; family Mephitidae; genus Spilogale; species Spilogale gracilis. The sequence goes on from PITA01000546.1 coordinate 72,030, forward strand.
ACCAGAGAATAGTGGCTGACACACAGATTTGAGAACAAAAATAGAATCAGTCTAGGGACTGAATACAAATCTCCGTTGGGAAGGGAGGTGTGCTAACCAGCCATGGCCGAGGAGTCTGGCTGCTCCCACAGGTCTGAGATTTTCAAATGTGGCTGGGCGCTCACCCAGGGGCCCATCATCCCCCAGGCCAGGTGAGCAGCCGTGGGAGGATGGGGACAGGACGTGGGACCCTCCACACCCTCATCTGAAGAGAATGTGTGCGCTCGAATCTTTTAGCACCTGCTGACTCGATGAAGGTTCAGAGGCCTGGGGAGAGGAAGTGACTTGCCCATAGACAGAGAGCAAGGTTGAGAAAGAACAGAAGCCACAGATCAGCTGTCCTAATCTTTTCTTCCCCTCCAAGCCCAACTTGAACCTCTGTACCCATTTACAAAGCCTCTCTGATAAAGGGGAAATGACAGGTGCTCTCACTTGGTAAGGGAAGGGAAACATGTGCAGGACCACCATCTCCACCTCATAAGGAAAGACGGGCCGAGAAATCATCTCAATCAGTGAAGACAGTGATGGTTCATTTTATGTGTCCCCTTGACTGGGCTAGGGGCTGCCCAGGTAGCCGGTAAAACATGACTTCTGGGTGTGTCCGTGAAGGCGTTTCCAGAAGAGATGAGCATTCGAACAAGTAGACTGAGCAAGGCAGATGCCTTCTCACCAATGTGGGTGGGCATCATCTAATCCACTGAGGGCCTGAACACAACAAAAAGGTGGAAGAAGGGAGAATGGGCTTCCTTTGCTTAAGCTGGGCCATCCGTCTCCTGCCGTTGGACATCAGAGTTCCTGATTCTCCAACCTTTGGACTCTGAATTACACCACGGACCTTCCTGCTTCTCAGCTTGCAGGTGGCAGATTGTGGGACTTCTCAGGTAAGAGACAGAGAGAGATCCTACTTGTTCTGTTTCTCTTGAGACCCTGACATCCAGCTCTTGCTTCTTCCTTTACTTTGGAACAGTGGACTTTATCACCAATAGATCCAGCACCCCTATTACAGCAAATGATTCTTAGGAACCCCTTTAGCGTCCTGAAATAAATTTCAGATAGTATAATCAGATCTCACGGAGAATTTAGAAAAATAAATGTTCTAACTGCAATAAATGAGAAATAAAAGGTAGTCTATGATAAAACAATATTCATCACCACGTGAAAATACTCAGGTATGACCTCACCAGGGATCTGATGAAGCCCTCAGGGGGCTTTCACCTACTAGACATGAAGAAAGGATGGGTTTTTGAAATAAGGGTTAAGCATTGTCCAGCCAGGGCGGAGGTATTTTCCAAAATGCTGAACAACTCTGATAAAACTGCAAAGAAGGCAAAGCACAGTCTTCCCAGCAGGTGCGTGCTAAGTAGCACTGCTGGAAAAAGGAAAGTGTCCAAGCTAGAAAGACAGCTTTCGGTTCGCCTGGGACAGCGTCAGCAGCAGAAGGAGCTCACTACTGGATTTCACCCACAGCAGTGTCTGGCCGTCTGTCTGCAAGTCGTGGGCGACGCCTGACAACTCACTGTCATGCAGGGCTGTCCCACCGTGCAGGGCACACCGCATCACCGGGACAGACCGGACCGCACCAGGAGGGGGCGGTGCCGCCCGGGAACCTCAGGCTCACGCCGGCCGCCCCACGGGGGCGGGCACCCAGCGGCCTGGCACTCACCCAGAATTACAGGAGACAGAAGCCTCGGCAGCTCGTCCCCCTGCCGGGGAGCGGCCACCGCTCCACCGAGTCGATGTGTTGGGCTGTCCCTTGCGGGGAGGGCGGGGAGGCGGCGGGCTGTGACTTCCAGGAGAAAAGCGCGGGCCCCGCGAGGGGAGCCGTTCCTCCAGCGTGCCACAAGGGGGCGCCCTGGGCCGCTGGATCCGAGCGTTTGCAGAACCATCTGCAGAAGTGGGGGCGAGTTGAAAACAGTATGAGAGAGAATTCTTTGATGGGCTTACATTGTGCTAGATTGTCTGATTTTTGGAAGCGCCGGCCGCTCTCCAATATCCACCGTAGGTATTGAACAGTTTTGTCAATGGCATTTCCTCCCAAATGATACAATTATGTAAACAACAACTTTAACATCCTCCCAGATACACCGATGGGAACAGGTCACACCAACGCAGTGGTTGAGCAGGTGGCCAGTTCTTGCCTCCTGCATGCCACACTTGCTGCACTTCTCTAGAAATCATAATAAATAACATTTCTGAGAACCCATGTGTCATTGTTACACGAACGCACTTATTCCCCCTTCACCAACAGCACCGTGAAGTGGGCACCAAAATGCCCGCTGTCAACAGTATGCACAAGGAAACTGAGGCACAGAGAGCTGCAGTAACTTGCCCAAGGTTACACTGCTGGCAAGCGGCAGGGAATCACCCAGCTGTGGATGATTCTAGGACATCAGGGCAAGGAGTCCCACCTGTTGGAAAGAGGTACTCTGGGATGCCTTAGCCATCCTTGTGCTGCAAGAAAACAGAGCAGCGGGCAGCCAGCTTGCTTCTTCAAGATCTCCTGGGGGCATGAGGATGGTAAAATAAACACCAACAAGAAAAAGGAAACCCTACGAAACCTTTTTATATGGCTCATTTTGTTGCTCATTTCCTTCATGAATTCATCCAGAGCACTACAGCCAGTGGGTGGGACGGAGCTGGCTTTCGCCCCACTACCCTGGGTCCAGCTACAAATGGCCATGAGACCCAGCACGGAAAAAATAGAGCCCAGGTTATCAACCTTGACTCAGCATTAGAGTCCCTGCGGGAGTTAAAGGTAAAATTGGTACCTGGGTCTGCCCCAGGTCAATGGAATCAGAACTTCTGGAAGTAGGGCCCCAGGTCCCTGTGGCTGGGGTTAGCTCCACCTCCCCAGGTGATTCTGAGGTTCGATCAACAAAAACCAGACTCCTGGACACCTGGGTGGCTCAGTCAGTTAAGCATCTGCCTTCGGCTCAGGTCATGCTCTTATGGTCCTGGGATGGGGCCTGACACCAGGCTCCCTGCTCAGCAGGGAATCTCCTTCTCTCTCTGCCTGTTTGTGATCTCTCTCTCTCTCTCTCTTTCTCAAATAAATAAATGAATCTTAAAAACAAACCCCAAAACTCCTGGAGTGCCTGGCTCAGTTGGTTGGGCATCTGACTCCTGGTTTTGGCTCAGGTCATGGTCTCAGGCTCGTGGAATCAGATCCCGCATCGGGCTCCATGCTCAGTGAGAAATCTACTTGGGGTTCCCTCTCCCCCTCTCCCTCTGCCCTTGCCCCCTCCCTTGTGCTTCCTAGCTCATTTGCTCTCTTTCTCAAATAAACAAATAAATAGATCTTAAAAAAAAAAAAAAAGGAAAGAATAAAACTCCTTTTTCTATAGCTGAGGAAAGGCCCAGAGAGGAGCCACTATTTGCCGGAAGAGGAATGTTAACGAAGGGGGGGGCCAAATGTCCTGATTTCTATCCCAGAACCCATCAAAAGCATTAGTACTATCCCAGATTGGGCTGACTCCACAAGGAGACCGGCAGCAGGAGGTGAGGACTCCTGGGGCGTGGGGTGCCCTCAGAGTCTCTTCTCTGCTGCTCGCAACCTGAACTGCAGGACTGCTCAGCACCTCCTGCTGCCCCTCAACACCCTGTGCCCCCTTAGCTGTCAGGAGTCCAACCGCTGCAGACACCATTTCCCCGACGTCCATCAGGTGGTTGAGTCACCAGATAAAACATTGGATACCCAGTTGAACTTGGATTTCAGATAAACTACGGAGAATTTTGTAGCATGAGGATGTCCCATGAAACACATATATGTTTATTTGCAAAATCTGGCCATGCTTACCCAAAAGAGCACAGTGATTGGTCTCGCCAAGCCACCTGGAAAGGGAGAGCAAGTCGCTTGCCCAGCCCACCCAGTCCCTGGCCCTCAGCCAGGGCTCTTTCCCCAACATCATTCAGCACAGAGAGAAATGATTCTATTTTAATTTAATTAGGAGTTAGAGTTTGGGGGAAAATATAATTAAGAGAAATATCTGCTCAGTTATCTTGTTCCTTTATCTCCAGCAGTGGAGGCTTGACTATTTGTATTGTGATCTGTAGTTTGACCCGCATTCATTGTGTGGAGGCTTGTGAAGCTCCTGGATGTTCCTGGGGCCGCAAGGCTCTCCCCAGATGGCAGGCATCACCCCTAGAGGGAAGCCAACAGCCTAATGGAGCCGGCGTGGGGCCCCGGGCAAAGAGAGCACTAGCCTGGGATTGGCCCTCCAGGACCCTCAGACGCTCAGGACCTTGGCCTCCCAGAGGTGGCACAGTTCCTCAATCTTGGAGGACTAATTAAGATTATTAATCTAGGGCCACAGCGTGGCTCAGTCGGCTCGGCACCTGCCTTTGGCTCAGGTCATGATCCCAGGGTTCTGGAATGGAGTCCCATATCAGGCTCCCTGCTCAGCTGGAGAGTCTGCTTCTCTCCCTCTGCCTCTCCCCACTTTTTGTGCTATGAGTTCCCTCTCTCTCAAATGAATAAATAAAATCTTTTTAAAAAAGGATTATTAATACAGATACTTCTGGGAATTGAGCCCAGTGAATTTGGGAGTCTGTTCCTTTGGCAAATCTGCTCAACTACCTTCCATTACCTTGAAATTTATGGTGATTTTGATTTGAACTTTGGGAAGGTGTTTCTTTCTTTCTTTTTTTTTTTTTTTAAGATTTTATTTACTTATTTGACAGAGAGAGATCACAAGTAGGCAGAGAGCAGGCTCCCTACTGGATCCCAGGACCCTGAGATCATGACCTGAGCCGAAAACAGAGGCTTTAACCCACTGAGCCACCCAGGCGCCCAAGGAAGGTGTTTCTTAAAAGGGCATCCCTGGACACGAAGGAAGACACTTCCTGGTCTGCAGCTGACATTGTGCTCCTGCCTTCCCCCAAACCCCTCCCTGCCCTTGGTTCATGGCTTCACTGTCAACCCCACCTGCCCCCCAGGAGATGTGCACCCTTGTCTGATCTCTCCCTCCAGACCATGAGCGAGTTCCTGGAGGGCCTGCCAGACGTCAGATTCGTGTCTCCCTCCCCAGCCCCAGCATTTCACCCAGACCAGTCTACACCGCAGGCTGAACCAGGAAGGAGGCTGCACACAGTCTGGTCCAGGGCAACAAAGATCCTCCTGGGGGGCTGAAATGGGAAGGGGGAAATGGATAGAGGGGTGCTCAGAAGCCTTCCTGAATGGGGTGAGGAGGTGGGCATGAGGATCAACCGGGAGGAGAGACTGGAGAACACACCCAGCTCCTGGGCTTGGCCATCCGCTGGAGGGGAATCCCGGAGGAACCTGAGATGGGTTTGCTTTACACATGTTCGCCGTGGAATAATCCAACATGGGATTGCCGAGCAGGCTATCATCATCTCCTCATGGAGCCAAAGAAGACCTGAGTCCGAGGAGGGGTGGGTCACCATGCATCTGACCCCAGGAACATGCAAGAGATTCCCCCGGGGAGGCGGTGGATCCCAGCATGCAAGGGGCAACTGGGAGACCGAAGGAGTGGCCGGGGTGTGAGAGTGTGGTGCAAATCAGAGAACCATCCCACGGAGCAAGCCACTGGGCCGCAGAGTCAGATGCTGTCAGAGAGCTGAGAGCAGAAGCGCCTCCAAGCCCTGCTCACTGCCTGTCCCCCCTCCAGGCTCAGGGAGCAGCCCAGTTGTCCGCTGGATGGTGGGGGGTGGGCGGGAGCCAAACCGCTGCTATTTGCTTCCTGAGGCCCCATTCCTCCTGGTCTCCCCTGGCCACAGAGCTGGAGGTGGCCCCAAATGACACAAGTCCCCTCCACCCCCGGCTCCCTCCCAGTCAGACCCCTGCCCCTCATCCTCTGCTCACCTCTGCTTCTACTGCCTCCTTTTTCTTGACATCAATTGAGAAGAAATGTCTAGGGAGAGAGATGCAAAGGGACATTTGGCCTTTGAGTTAGAGTCCAAACAGGGGGCGCCTGGGTAGCTCAGTGGGTTAAAGCCTCAGTGGGTTAAAGCCCGCATCGGGCTTTAAGCAGGGAGCCTGCTTCCTCCTCTCTCTGCCTGTCTCTCTGCCTACTTGTGATCTCTCTCTGTGAAATAAATAAATAAAATCTTTAAAAAAAAAAAAAAGAAGAAGAAGAAGAAGAAGAAGTCCAAACAAGACCTGGATGGGCGATTCCTGAGCCTCGGAACCCCAGAGCGGGGCAAGAGTGGGGTAGGTATTGGATCATCTAGAAACACCAGGGAGATTGTTCTTTTATTCTCCAGACCTCGGTACAGCTTTGAAAAGCTTAAGGAAGACAGAGGCTGGGCTCAGCCTGGGTCATAGTAACAGAAGAGGAGGAGGAGGGAAGGGCCTCCCACCCACCTCCTCTACCCGGGAAATGAAGCTATGTCTCTGGTACCTGCAAAATCAAGGCTTGGGCTCCCCCTCAGCCCCCACCTCTGGGCTGGCTGGGCCTCGGAGGCCACCTAGGCAGGCTCCCGGCTCCCCATGCCCTGCCTAGTGCCCCCCTGGCTGAGCCTCGATAGCCACTGTGACCCTCATGGAGCCGCAGCTTGACTTCAAGTCCCAGTGCTGGCTGGCATTGAATGTCAGTCCCGGCGGGCCCGACCCCGACCTGGTAGACAGCCGGATGTTCAGCCAGCGACACCGGGCCTCGTCGTCGCAGGCGAGCACCACGGTGCCCTCGGGGTTGCGGTAGGTGCACCGGCTCCAGGGCGCCCTCTTCTCCAAGGCCAGGTCCCCATGGCCCCCAGGCTCCCTGTCCTCCAGCCCCGGGGTCTGGAAGCCCAGGACCGGGCACACCAGCTGCTCCTGCTGCAGGGCGGGCAGCAGCTGGCCCCTCAGGTAGGCGGGGCCGGCGCAGTAGGTCTGTGTGTTGAAGAGCCGGTCGTTGTACTCGCGCAGCCAGCTGAAGAGGTAGGCCAGGCGGCAGTCGCACTGCCAGGGGTTGCCGCGCAGGGCCAGGTTGAACAGGTTGTAGTTGGTGTCGAAGATGCCGTCGGGGAGCGTGGTCAGGAGGTTCCGGGAGAGGCTGAGCAGCTCCAGCTTGGACAGGTTCTGGAAGAGGGCTGGGTGCAAGGCCGTCAGGTTGTTGCTGCCCAGGTAGAGCTTGACCAGCCCCTGCAGGTCTCTGAAGACGCCGGCCGGGAGACGGGTGAGGGCGTTGTGCGACAGCGTCAGGGAACTGAGGCTGGACAGGTTGGCAAAGATACCCTCGCTGACGGCCTCCAGCTGGTTGTAGGAAAGAGACAGGCCGAGCAGGCCTGGGGTAGGGGCGAAGAGGTCGGCGGGCAGCTCCCGCAGCGCGTTCCCCTGCAGGTTCAGGAAGGTCAGGTTGCTCAGGGAGGAGAAGACGGGGAGGGGCAGGTGGCCGATGGCGTTGTGCTGCAGCCATAGCTTCTCCAGCTGGAAGAGCCCCGAGAACACTCCGGGGGGCAGTTCTGAGATGGCATTGCCGTCCAGGAAGAGCTCCTGCAGGTGGCCCAGTTGGCTGAACACGCCGGGGGGCAGGCCCGAGAGCTTGTTGTTGCTTAGCCTTAGGGTCTGCAGGCTGCCCAGGGGCTCGAACACCTCCTCGGGCAAGCGGGCCAGCAGGTTCTGAGCAAGGTTGAGGGTCTTCAGACCTCCCAGAGGCCGGAAGAGCCTCCCAGGCAGGCTGCGGAAGCGGTTGCCCTGCAGCTGGAGAGACTCCAGGGCGTCCATCTGGTGGAAGAGGTCCTCGGGCAGAGCCTCCAGCATGTTGAAGTTGAGGGTGAACTTGCCCAGCGAGGTCAGGTTGGAGAAGGTGTCAGTGCTGAGGTTGGAGAAGGCGCTGCCAGTGATCTCTAGGTCCTCCAGCCGGGGTAGCCCCCCAAAGGCGTCGGGCCCGAAGTGGTAGAGCTCCTGGGTGTTAAGGAAGACCACCTTGGTCAGGTTGGGGCTGCCCCTGAAGGCCCCCGCTCCCACCGTGGTGAGCAAGGTCTGTACGAAGATGATGTCTGTGGCGTGGGGCGGGATGTCCAGCGGGATGGCGGCCAAGCTCTCATCGGAGCAGAACACCTCCTGGACGAAGCAGTCGCAGCCCGCAGGGCAGGGCCGGCCGGGCCTGGCCAGGAGCAGGAGGCTGGCCCAGCGTAGCCAGGCTCCAGGCAGCATCTCCTGATCCCAGCAGGAAGAGAGAACAGAGAGGATGCCTTTATCAAGGGCAGTGCAGCCCAGTGGCCAGTGCCAGGGTGGGCCAGCTGGGAGACAGGGATTAACTCTAGCAGGGAGGCCACCCATTGGGACAGTATGTGTTTTCAGTGGCTGTTTTTGTACTGCTTCATGGCAGCCTTGCAAGGTCCGTGGGTCCCGGGTTTGGACCTTCTGATGGGGTGTCTCGTGCCCTGTCTACACCCACCTGGCAGGTTAGTGGCAGGACCAAGACCCAGGTCTCCTGGACTTCCCGTGTGCTTTCCAGGTGGGAAGAAAGGGTGGAAGTGAGATAAAAAGGCTTGGAAGAGAAGGAAAAGAGGAGACCGTGGTATCATGGAATTTTTAAGGTAATGTGTAAAATCTGGGCAGGTTATCAGTGCACTGGGATCTTTAACCCAAAACTCTTCCTGGGTTTCCAAATCTGAGCACCTTGCAGAGCCTAATGTTGAGACTTACCGTCTGCTCTTATATGTCCACTAGAGGCAAGAGCAGCCGCAGGCAGAGAATGGGCTCTTTTATTTGTTTATTTTTTAAGGTTTTATTTATTTGTTAGCGAGAGCACAAGCAGGTGGAGTAGCAGGCAGAGGGAGAGGGAGAAGCAGGCTCCCCGCTGAGCAGGAGGACCCCGGTGCAGGGCTCCATCCCAAGGATCCTGGGATCATGACCTGAGCCCAAGGCAGACACTTAACCGACTGAGCCACCTGGGCGCCCCGATAAGACCAGCCCTAATCTTGAATCAGCTGCCTGCTCCTTGCCGCTGCGGCCATAATGCTCTTGTCCTGCCCACCTGCCTCCCCCACCTCCTCACGGCCCATGGAACTTTCCAACATTATGTGGACAGGAGAATCCCAGATGCAAGGGTTCCACAGACCAGTGGATTTGGGGGTTTGGGGTTTTGTTTTAAATAAGGAAAAAGGACCGAGTTTTTAGTTGACTAAAAAAATTATCTTAAATGCCAGCATCCAACCCCAGGTCACGAACTGGTGCTGCGCCTCACAGGTGTGTTTTATGGCTCGGTCTTTTTTTCTATGTGAACCACTAGCCAACATGGAAAAATTGAGAAGTCTCACATTTAAAAAGTTCAGATTTCAGGATGACTTAGGAGCAGTGGGCTCACATTCCCACAGGACAAGAGCAGCTGGAGCTGCGGCTTAGTTGCCCCAAGGGTGGGGTGCCCCTGCCAGGCCCCTACTGCTCCCACCCTTCATTTACAGAGCCTGTAGGGGCCAGGTTCCAGGAGTTCAAATACCAGCCCCACCACATTCTAGCTCACTCTCACCATGTGACCTTGGGCGTGATACTCAACTCCGCTGTGTTTCACATCCCTTATCTGTAAAACAGGGATAGCGCCGACCAGGTCAGGGTGATTGCGAGGACCGAATGAGAAAACGTAGCCAAAAGCTTTAGGTCAGTGTCTCATGTGGAGTGAGAATTTAATAAATTATGTTAATTATTGTTAAAAGTTGTAAACCACCATCATAAGAGAAAGGTGATTCGAACACCAAAGAAGTAAGAAGAACAGACTACTCTTTAGATAGAATACATTTAGCTTTACCAGAAAAAGAAAGGGAGGAAGGAAAGAAAGAAATAGGGAAGGAAGGAAGGAGGGAAGGAAGGAAGGAAGGAACAGAGAGAGGAAGTAAGAAGAAAGGGGAGGAAGAAAGGAAGTCAGACAGACAGAAAAAGCCCTTGAGCAACATAATCCTAATTTTTCTCTATTTACTGTTCAGAGAAAGCACTCACAATCAGCTCACTGTTGGGACATCCAGGCCCCAGAGCCCTTTTTGCTGGCTGCCTCTCTGCTGCCCTCTGCTGGCTGCCTCCTCCCTCCCGAGATCTCACTTCTCACAAAGGGCTCCCCATCAGGCAGTGCTTACAACAGCTCTCTGTACCCTCCTCCTATTCAGACACCGGATTGTTTTTCCAGGAATTTTTCTGCCTAATCAATGGAAAGGGACCATTTCTCCTACAGAAAGTGCATGTCTCCCTCGAGGCCCCTCTGTCGCTTGCCCAGAGGGGACAGCTCTCATAGCAGCTGCACCAGCCTGACACTCAGGACACAGGAGTCCGTAACCTCTACACACAGCTGCAAGAGAATAGAGTCTTGTGCTAAAGCTGAGCTCTGCAACTGCTTGTCTGGGGATCATAGAATGGGGGGGGCACCCACTCGTCTGAGGCGTGTTACAAAAAAAGAGGGGGCTCCGGCTGCAGAAGGATGAGGTGGCCATTGTCTTAGCCCCACCTGCCAGCCGGGCTGCCACGGGGAATCCTACACAAAACCCCCAGGGAGCCTCACAGAAGCCTTCCCTGACCCCAGGAACACGGTGCCTGGGGGTATGCTCCTATAGCTCCCCTAAATGACGGTTCTTTGTGGCCATCCTTGCTTATAAGAAGAGGAGTGAGCCGCGGCTGTGCTACGGGTGGCTGGGAGGCAGAGCTGCCTTTCCAGAGCTTAGCATGGTTCAAGCCCCAGCGAGTGATCACCAGCCAGACCACGAGAGTGCAGGGCAATCCTCGTCCTCAGGAAAGTAAGACGGAGCGATTTTCATTTTAAACACACCATAATGCGTAACGATGCATACTGTGCCGGTCCCCTTCCCTCCTCACCCCTTTGGTCCTTGGTTCTCAAAGGCAGTTTCCTGAAAAGCTTCCACTGGAATGGACATGAGGACCCTACAATGAACATATACAAGGGACCTCGCCTGCTGTCTGATAGCCCTGGGGAGGCGAGCCACGAAAGCCCTGTGCCTGGGTACTTGAAGCATGATTGGAAATGAGGGTACAGCCTCCAGACGGATATGGGCATTTGGTTTTGCAAACTTCTCACGCATTGGAGGTGTCAAGGTAGGAAGAGGACCAGAACAGGGGTTCTGAAGTTCAGGAAAGAAAGAGCTCCCCAGTCTACAGGTTTGGAGGAGGCAGGGGATGGTCCTCACTGTGAGGATGTGGTGGTGCTCTGGATTCAGATGGTATGGGTACAAATCCTATCTCTAGCCCTCACTAGCTGTGTGGCCTTGGCTGAATTGCTTAACCTCTCTGTGCTTCAATTTCCTTATCTTCAAAACAGCAAGCTTCACTATTACCTTCCTCACCGGGTTATTCTGAAGACTGAAGGAGATAAAGCACACCAAAAGCAGCAAACCCAGAACCTGGCCCACAGTGGGCATTCTACGACAGAGCATGAGTGACCCTGGTTGTTCTGAGTTCAGGCCAACTCCAACTTTGTTCTAAGGTTGTGGCAGAGGTTAGCTATGGAAAACCTGATGAGGTTATCCAACCACCCCAGTTATGGACCAGCAAGATGCCTCTCTACAGCGCTTTTTCTGGCTCTTTCCTCTGAACCAAGGGAAGCTTGTCATTGTTTTGCCTTTGGTTTAGAGGAGCACAGATTCTGACAGCAGTGGCTAGGCTGCCCTGGCCATGGGCCCCTTTCCCAAGTGCCCTCAAGAATGGGTCACTGGGGGTTCTGGAGACAGAAGCGCCCCTGATTGGGCACTGCAGGGGCTAGCACCAGAAGGGGCTGTGGGAAGCAGCCAGGAGATTCCTGCTTCTCATCTGAGAAACCACCTCTGCATTTCTGCAGAGACACCACATGCCCACAAAAAATGTTCCATGTTTTCAGCAGACTAAGGCGGTCTGGCTCCAGTGGGGGCAGGAGAGTGGTTGACTGGCTGCAAATGGACTTTTTCCTCTTCTCAAATTGCTTTTGGGTTGATATATTTCTGTGTGTGCCTCAAGCCAGTCTGTCATCCACCACAGAGCCAACCCTGATTCCTTCCAGAGGGTGATGGGAGCCCAGAGCGCCAGCCGCAAGCTGTCAGGGGACCACTGCTTTACTCGGGGACCGCTACATTGCCGGCTGCATTGCCAAAGGGGCCTGATTCTGCCCCTCAGGCCCCCGCACATCTGAGAGCAGGAAGAGGGACTCCAGAGGTCCATCTGGAGCCTCTGATGGCCTCATCCAGGTCCCCTGGGAGGCCCCGCTGCTCCCCAGGCCCTGTCTCCTTTCCTGGGCTCCTGCCTCTCCCTGCCCCGGCCTGCTGAACCTCCCCAACCTACCTGCAGCCCACTTTGTCCCAGGCAGCGAAGTAACCCCTCAGCTCCCGGTTTTCTGCATTTGCAAATTGAGAACAATCATGATAGCAAGAGTACTACCTCAATCACGGCTTTGTTAGAGTTATGGTAATTAACCAAGATAACCGGCATTGAGTTTGTGCTATGGTGATACAGTAAGAAATACATATTTGGTCTTTGTCCTGGCTCCTGCCACAGAGCTCCAAGAAGCCTTGACATTGGGCGCCTGGGTGGCTTAGTGGGTTAAAGCCTCGCCTTCGGCTCAGGTCATGATCTCAGGGTCCTGGGATCGAAGCCCGTGTTGGACTCTCTGCTCGGCAGGGAGCCTGCTTCCTCCTCTCTCTCTGCCTGCCTCTCTGCCTACTTGTGATCTCTCTCTGTCAAATAAATAAATAAAATCTTAAAAAAAAAAAAAAAGGGAAGCTGTAAACTGAGCACTGTCCTTTGTTCAAATGCTTTCCCCAGGCTGCCACCTCTAACTTCTGTTTGCGCAGCCCTTTCTGCTCTAGAATGCCCCTATGCCTCCTTATTCCACCTGCACCCCAGGCCTGTGCATGTCACACCTTCCCCAGGAAGCCATCCTTGAGTGTGGACCCCACAGGTCATTCCTGTCCTCGGTGGAATGCTTGGGTCCTTCTGCTCTAACTTCTGGTCAGTTGCATCCGTCTGACTGACTTTCTGGGGGCTGGGATGCCGCTTGCCGCATGTCTTACTGTGCCGTGCCCCCCGGCACCTGGCCCAGAGCTGAGCGCAGGCAAGCTGTGGTGTGCCGAACTGAACCAAATATGTCTGCGGCTCTTGGTCCCCCACATATCATGGTTTATGCTCCTTGTGCTTAGTGGGATGGGGAAGCCCTTGAGCTCTGCCAACGCTGTGACCTGGGTTCCAATTCTGACGCTGCTCCCTACAGGGTATGTAGGCCTGGGCAGGTCACTCCTTCTCTCTAAGCCTCAGTTTTCCCATGCATGATTGTAACCTCCTCCCTTAGGGTTAAAATTAGTCCCCAGTTGGATAATATATATGCTTACATTAGATAGTAAATACAACTCATTTAGCACAATACCTGGCAAATAGTAAGTGTTGGATAAAGGATAGCTATAGATTTTTTTCTTGGAGTGACTATATCAACAAAACCAGGACTCAAAGCGGAGCCACAGGATGGCCTAAAGAAGGCATAAACGAGGATGAAACCAGGCAGACTTGGCCATATGGTCGTTCTGCTTTCTATTCACTATGTGTTCACTGTGTGTTCACTATGCATTCCCGGAGCACAGAGACCAGGTCACCTTTGTCTCAGGACCCCCCTGCTGCTACCTGCCTCCTGCCCCAGGCCAGCAGGACCCCGGTGGGGGGTCGTGGGGGGCTTCTCCTGCCGTGGCAGAGGACACAAATCATGTATCCTGCGTGGAACTGGGGCCAGGCTCTGCCCCTGGGAGCAGTGACCTGCCCCTCTCCTACCCCGCAGCTGGGACCCGAGGCCAGATTCCTCCCCCATTGCCACAGACCCCAGAAGACCTACCGTGAGGGGCTGAGAGGACACACACCAGCTGCCCTGGCTCTTCCTAGGAAGCCGAAGTACGTGCGGTGAGCTCTATGGTCAGTGTGAACCCAACAGCCCCAGAGCTGATCAAAGTTCCAGGCAGTGGTCCCTCCCCTCACGTGGACGAAATGTTCCCGGAATGTCACCAGGGTCACAGGACAGGAGAGGAGGATCTGGGGCAAGGCCTCTGAAGATTAACAAAATAACCCTGAACTGTTCCCATGGACAGATCCCCTTTGAGGCCAAAATCTAGCTAAAATCATAGGTCTGACACCTTAAGGGCCCCGGGACATCCACGGGCCCTATAAAGTTTCCAGGAGGTTGATTGGGGGGCGAGGACTGGGGCCAGGGGTTCACACACACACACACACACACACACACACACACACACACCGGTGAAAGACCAGGCTGGTGCTGGGAGCCTGATGGGCGAATGGCTGGCCACAGACACCTGCTTGGCTCTCAGTGCCGGAAGGAATTTTAAGAGGGCTTGGGCTTATTCCTTGGCTTGCTGGTTTGTTTCATAAACTAACTTTCTGAGTTAAAAGGAGGGAAGGTGGAAGGAGGTGAATTTGAGCCCAATATGGAGAGGCGCATTTTTACCATAGGGCTAGCCAAGGATGAAAGAAGTTGCTTTGGAAAACAGTGGTTTTCCTGGGGCGCCTGGGAGGCTCAGCTGGTTGAGCCTCCACCTTTGCTCAGATCATGGCAGACCCCGGAATCTGGACACCTTGGAGGGAGTCACCTTCACTCAGATGGGGTCTTCTGAGGGCCTGTGACTCACCGAGCCTGGTGCTAGGCTCTGATAGGAATGCCGCAGCATGCAGGAAGAGTCCCACACACCTAAGACTGCATGTGTGTGCATGTGCACACACGTGTGTGTGCGTATGTGTGCATGTGTGCATACAGGTTAAATGAGTGCTTTTCTGGTGACATAGAAGAACCCCCCTTTCTGGGAGTCTGGAGGCCCGCTGCAGTGCGAGTTCGGGTGTTAGTTCACCAGGTGACTCGAGGAAATTCATTTCCTACCTCAATCTCACTTTCTTCATCTATAAAATGGGTTGAACCTATTCTTAAGGTCCCTTCCAGCCACAGTGGCCTAGAGATATCATTTGTTACTGCATTTATGCTCCCCACTCACTTTCCAAAGGCCTTTTTATGGCTCTGAATCTGTTCTCCAGGAGGGTCTGTCTGGGTCAGCCTCGCACGCGTGAACGAGTTGAATCAACAGGTGTGAGATTCCTTGTAAGGCCAAGACATCCATAGAGAGCACGTGTCCTGTGTGTACCGTTTATTGTTGATTCTGTACACCAGATTTGTCGTAGACAGCATCCAGCAGAGATGGATCCCCAACCCCGCCCACCAGGACTCACACTCTATAAAACCCCGGGGGCCTAGAAATCTCTAAATGTGTCACCAAACACCTGGGACTTTGCAATGATTCTCTAAGCGAGGCAAACACGATCTGCTTTTGAAGGCAGCATGAAGGCAACAGGGTGGTGAGAAGCATCTCTCCTTAGGTGAAGGACAGCACAGCCGGCAGAAGTCTGGCTTGGAGAAGCACCCGCCCCCTTCTCTGAACCCCAGTGAGGGCTTCCTCCCCGAGACCCCCACCCCAGTCCCTGGCCACTGCCTCCCCAACCACCCCGGTATTCGATTCTGACTGCGGGATCCGTGGGCTGAATGAACTCTGGGAGTGGTTTGTAGCTAAAGGCTTGGACACAGCCAGTGTCTGGTCAGCAGCACTAGTTACCTAGTTATCTCTAGCAGTCTGCTCTCCATCAGCTTCCTGGGGGTGGAAACAGATTCCTGAAAGTGCTCTCTTTCTTTAGTGGATGGGTGAGCTGAATGCTCGCCTGTTTTGACAAAGCTTTTGATCCACACGGTAGCAAGTGAGGTTCCAACTGCTAAGACTGTAGGAAGCAACAGGAAAGAACTCGCATTTTCTTTATGGATGAAAGCCCAGGACGGGCCACGAGGTCTTGTACAAAGTGCGAAGAGAGAAAGAAAACCCACTGCCCACTGAATAATGCTGCAGAAGGAAGAGTGACATTGGACCCATTTCTAGGGGATAACAGTAGTGCCCATGCAGAGAAGTATTGTCAGGTTTGAAGAGACTCTTGTTCTGTGCTTTAAAGGGTATCTACACACAGGAAGCATTTTTGAAAGACAGTGGTCCTAACTGGCTTTTATTCTCTTTCCTCCGACATTGACCATTCATTCTAAATGGAGGCTACTGGCAATATGACCTAGGGTCAGTGAGCAAATGGGGAAATTAAAGTGGACTCCGTGCCCCACCTTAGCTTGGGGGGACCAAGCAGTTCACTGCTGCCCTGAGAAGTGAGTGAATGCAACGTTTTGTTGGAAAGGAAACTCCAGCTAGCTTTTCTGGTAGGTCCCGGACCAGAGACTGTGGTTCAGAGAGGCCAAAAGGCCTGCAATGGAAGAGGCCCAAGGACGCCACCCAATCCACTCTGATGGAAAAAGCAGCAGGCAATCTCAGAGCGTCGGGTAGAGTTCACCCCTCCCACCCCGGTGGGTGCTCCTATGTGGAGGCATCTGAGGACAGGTGCCCTCCGGCCAACCTCTGGCCTGGGGAAACATGTCACTTTCTCGGGTCCAAGGGAAAGGAACTCCAGTGTCATGGCCAATGCCAGGATTATCCAAGGGTTCTAGGTTTTGAATGGCAGGACATACTGGGTAAAAAGGGCTCCTTCCTCACATCTCTGCCATTTCTGGCCCACTTGTACCCTTGCACGATGAGATGTCAGAGGCTCCTCATGAGGAGCACCCTGACTTATACAGTGTGGAGCCGGGCTTCCTATCTGGAGGAAAGGAAGCCCAGCTTCTCCCCGACGGCCCGAGGACCCCTCGGGCAGGCCACCTTCAATGGGATGATGCCTATGCCCCAAGCTCTGGGCTCACTTCCTTTTGGGCCCTGGCAAATCTTGCTACATGTCTCCCAGTTGCTATAAATATTCTGAACACATTTTGGAGACCCAGATTTACCCTGGAGAGAAGATATCTTTTGCCTTTGACAGGCCCCATCTTTCCCAGATTCTCTGGGACCGAGAATAAAAACTCTACAGTGTACTAGTTCTTACACACATCCCTTCCTGGACCCTTTTTGTCAGGAACCTGTCAGCGTCAGGCCACGAAGGTCTCAGGGGATTTCTTATCTGTCTTGTGGTACAGAGGAAACTAGAGAGAGCCAGTCAGGATTTCCAAATCCTTACAGCACTGGCTGTGGCTCTTTCCTAGGCAGACACAGACACGTGAAATTCTCCATTTCACTGTTTTTACTTCTGAATTGATAGACCAGTTGTCTGGACAAAGATGTGAGTTGCCATGAGCACAATTTCTTTAGCAATGTGAGTATGTGGGCAGCAGGCAGGGTGGTGAAAACAGGTATTCATGTGGATAGCACTCAAGGAAGATGCTAACCCTCACCAGACAACTCAACTCTTACGAGCAGGCCCCAGGCAGCGGGACCCCAGAGAGCCCCCAGACCCAGGGTGGCCTGTGTTGCCTCCCATACACGAGCATTCTGAAATTCAGTGTCTAGCAGACTGGAACGCTGATGGGGAAGTGAACCACACTAGAAGGATCACCAGGTTCCATTACACTTGGCTGTTCAATAGAAGGATCTCATCTCGGAACTATTTCGCTTCCCCCAAGTGGAAAGTGAAAATTAAAAACAGAGGCAGAGCAAGCCCATAAAAGGCCCAGGCAGAGGGTTGAACAGTAGACAGCTTGCGGGCAGAGAAAGGCGTAGGCTTGCATGGACCCCTGCAGTCGAGATGCCTCTGACCTGGCCGTTCTGGGGGCCTCGGGCCATGGGGACCTGCTAACTTTTCCTGTGTAGGCCAGAACGTACCCACATGGTCTCCTCCACCCCTGGCAGCTGGGCCTTAGCAAGAGCAGGCTGGCAGGGGCGCTGAGGGGCCGTCCTGGCTCACGGGAACCCTTCTCCACCAGACTGTCTTTTCCAGTAAAAGCCCAGGGTGGAGGATATTAGTGATGTCCTGTTTCTTGGTCTGGAGGGTGACTGCATGGATGTGAACTGATTGTGACAATCCATCAGACACTACACGGTCCTGCTCCCTTGTTTTCGTATGCCTTCTACTTCAGTAAAATGCTAAGAAAGAAACACCTTAGGGATAAACATAAGGACCCCGCCCCCCCCCCGGGACCAGGGTGCTTTCTCCATCCAGTACCAGTAAGCTGATTTTCTAGGTTTTTAGAGGTCAGACATTCTACGTGATCTTATTCCTCAAAGGACCAATATTTTCGAAGCAAAATTTGTGATTCGGAAATCTTCTCTGAGGCTGACCTGTTGCCCAGGGATCTGTCTTCCTTTCCCAGGTATTGATCCTATGAGACACGGACAGCAGCTCTCTCTGCGGGAACGCAGGGGCCTCTTTCCGGGCGCCCCGAAAGCCGGGTGCTTGACAGCTCTGGGAAAGCCAGCTGAGCGGGTGGAGGCCTTCTCTGAGGAGAGAACTCACCCTGCCTTCAGGAGATGAAAATCAAGGGAGACTTTTCATTTGCAGGGACCAGGGAGAGCCATGCCACAGATGGGCGCAGAGTGAAGGAAGGGAAGTCAACTTACATCCTACTTGGGAGAGAAGCTGTCCCCTTGGAGAACTATTCCCACAAAGTGAGCAGGTGTGGTAACCCAGTCTACTGAGGCCTGCGGGGCTAGGGACGCAGGGAAGCTTGTTGGAGGAGAGCTAATATGGCTGTGGAGAAGGGCTTTCTTGAATGAAGCCCAGGGATGAGAATGCGAAACCCCACAGGGTTTTTGGCCATGGCCGGTGGGGTCTCCCTGGTGGTATGAAGCCCTGCCAGAGCTGGTTCTCCTGCAGTTCTCTAGAGGAGAACAAGGCAGGTCAGGAAGAGGTGGGGGCGTCTTCTCTGGGGGACCAGCGAGAGGGAGTGGGAGATGGCTCTGTGGGCCCAGCGGTGAAGGTGCCGCGATGAAACTCCCAGATCCTCCGGCAGCGCCTCAGTTCCCAGCCCCGCCTCCAGCCCGCCCTTTCAGCACTCGTTGGGTCCCTTCATCTGCATCAGGACAGTGTGGTCCCTCTTCTTGCAACAGCAACAGCAGATGCAGGCAGTCAGGGAGCAGGCCAGGGCGATGATGCCAATGACGATGGCAGCAATGGCCAGCCCACTCTGGGCCTGGGTCATGCCCCACGTGCTGCGGTCATCGGTGACCTCGACGGTGCTCAGATCGGTGTAGTCCTCCACGGGGCTGGTGAAGTCAGTAGTGGAGATGGAAGTGGTGTCAGGGTAGCTCGGTGTGTCCGGGTACTGGGGTGTGTCCGGGTAGCTGGGCACCTCGGGGATCCCTGGGACCTGGACACTGGGGACAACAGCGTTGACGTTGATGATGATAAGGGACTGGCCTCGGACACCGGGTGGGCTGAAACACACTGGGAGACTATCTGTCCCCAGCCTGGGCTTGTTGAGCAGCAGCCAATTGTGGAGTGGAAGGATGTCTGCGTCACACCTCCAGGGGTTGTCGTACAGCCGCAGCTCACACAGGTTCCCGAGGTGATCAAAGATGCCCACGGGCAGGTTCTCCAGCTGGTTGTTCTGCAGCTGGATGGTCATGAGGCCGTTGACGTGGGCGAAGATATTCCCCGGGAGCTGTCTGAGGCGGTTGTTCTGTAAGGAGATATTCTGCAGGTTGACCAGCATGCGGAAGACGCTCCCGTCCAGCTCTTGCAGCGCGTTGGTGTGGAGGGACAGCTCCCGAAGCTCCCCCAGCCCACTGAAGGCATCTGGGGAGATGTGGTTGATGTGGTTACGGCTGAGGATCAGGACCTGCAGTTGGCGGAGGTTGCTGAAGATGTTGTCAGGTAGAGAAGTGATGTGGTTGTCGTACAGCCAAAGCTCACGCAGGTTGTGCATTGGCCCAAAGATCCCCGGAGAGAGCTCCTTCAGGGAATTCCCAAAAAGTGTGAGACGGTTGAGCTGGGGCAGCTGCATGAAGATGCCAGGGGGCAACTGGGAGATGTGGTTGTTGGACAGATAGAGCTTCTGCAGGTTACGGTTGTTGTGGAAGAGGCCAGGGGAGAGCATCCCAATCTGGTTCTGCTGGAGGGCCAGCTCCTGGAGGTTTCCGCACCCATCAAAAGTGCCCATAGGGATTTCTGAGAGCCTGTTCTCATACAGCCGGAGGACCTGGAGGTTGCCCAGGCGCTGGAAGATCCTGGGCGAGAGGTGGGTGAGGCTATTCTTGCCAAGATTGAGCTTCGTGAGGCCCACCAGGTGGTCAAAGACACCATCAGGGATATATTCCAGGTGGTTCCCGTGCAGCTGTAGCTCTTTGAGGTTGCTGAACTGGGAGAAGTGCGCTGGCTGGATCTGCACCAGCTGGTTGCTGGAGAGAAGAAGCGACTCGAGATTGTTCAGGCCATGGAAGAGGCCGATAGGCAGGACCTGAAGCTTGTTGTTGGCGAGGCTGAGGTAACGCAGTGAGCCTAGGTTGCGGAAGGCACCAGGCACGATGTGGGACAGCTCATTCTTCTCAATCCTCAGGGCAATGAGGGCTGAGATGTTGAGGAACGGGGACTCACTGAGTTCAGTGATGTGTGTGTTGAGGATCTGCAGGCTCATGGCGTTCCAAGGCAGGGGGGTGGGCACCGCCACGATGCGTGCCCCGGAGCACTCTACCTGGGAGGCCCTGGAGCAGGTACACTCGCTGGGACAGCCATAGTAGGCCAGCCCTGAGCTCCAGGCTTGGCAGCCCACCAGCAAAAGAAAATAGTGTCTCAGTGGCATGGCATCTGCAAGGGGAGAAAGCACACGTGAGTCAGGGTCATCTCACCGACACTGCCGTTATATTGAAGCCAACATCTCTGGTGCCAAGCCCTGGCTTGCCTTCGGACTCCATCATCACATACCCTGACTCATGCTACCTCTGGTCTTTCTGGTCAACCAGCCTCTTCCACCTTCTCCCCATGCCTTTGCCCAGGCAATTCCTCCACACAGAGTACTCTTTGTCCTCTTCTAAATCTTACTCATACTTCCAAGTCCAGCTCAACTGCAGTCAACTCTAGAAAGCTCCCCCAGATACTGTGAGTCAGCATTAGTTACCCTGCCACACAGGTGGTCTTCCCAGTGTCCACTATGGCCGTAGCTCCTACCGTATGGCATTTGTTGTGCTCCTGTCTGGGTCCTTCTCTAGTCAATAAGCTTTTCAAGGGCAGGGATGTTCATCTTTCATCTCTATAGGTTCCTCAAGGCAGGAATGGTATCTTGTCTGGATACAAAACCCCCGGATCAGACGCATCTGTGTATCCCTCCTAGCACCTGAACTTGCTGGTTGAACATGATCTCCTTAGGGAGGAACATATAGGAGATGAGACCAAATAAATATGGCCTGGGAGATGTTAAGACCACACACTTGGAGGTCTGCCGGGAAAGCAACAGTAGCCAGCTAAGCTGGGATGCACTGCCCATTGGTGGAAAAGGCCACAGGGCAAGCTCAGCAATTCCCCTGCCTGGGCAGCCCCTCCCCAGCATCACCCCGCCCAGCCCCATCACCGCGCCTAACAACCCCACCCTTCGTGAATGCTCACAGGCTCTTTGTGGAGGCTTAATTCAAGCCACCTTCCCAATGAAAGAAAATTATCTGGGCCACTTCCTGTCTCACTGGAAGGGGCTGTTGTGGCTCAGCCAATGCCTGGAGTCGGCCTTCTGGGTACTAGTTCCAGTTTCCACGGAGAAACATTGAGTGACCTTGAGTAAGTCCCAGAAAACTGAAGATGCCCTTTGAGCCCAAGGGGATAGGGCCAGATGCTCCCGCGGGCGTGGTGAAGATCTGGGGATGAAGCCCAGTTCACAAAAGATTTGATGTTTGAGGTCAGGAGGGACGAGAATGATCTATCTATGTAATTACAGATCGTGTGTACCACGTGGTAAGGATATGAGGTATGGACGGAGCCCTACCCACATGAATAGTTAAGAACCACTAACTAGCTGTTGAACCTTGAAGGAAACTTGGAGCCTTCAAGCTCAGCTTCCTCATGTGTTAAGTTGGGAGGATAACCTCTGCCCCTTCCTGAGGCCACTGAGGGGAGCAAATGGGAGACTGGATGTGAGCGTGTTCCATACAGTGCTGTGCAAATGTGTGCGATCCTCCATCCACAGCATGGAGTCTATAGGCTGTGAGACAGGAAAGCCTCAAAGTGTTCTTGATCTTGGCATTCTTACTCCAGGGACTAAGGATTTCTACGTCTGTGTAGAGCAGCCTCTGTAACTTTCATCTGAGGTTCAAAGGAGCCTCTAACTTCCAAAGGGTTAAGAACTGCTGATCATATAGTCCCACTATTTTATGGGGATGAAGGAAGCAGGGAAACTGAGGCTCAGAGCTTAAGGCCTGGAGCTCCAGATACTTGGGGGAGCACTTGGAGCGTTAACGCAATGCCTCTCCCTTTAATGAGCAAAAATCCCGAGTCAAAGGGAGGAATTTCAAATGATGGTGTGTAGGGCATAACCTGGCTGGATGGAGAAGGGATTTCTCTCCTTATTCTTCCTGAATCATGGGGTCCTAGGCCTGGCCCACAACTCAAGAATAATCCAGACTTCCCAAGCTAGCCTGAACTCACTGTACCTTGACCCTGCCCCCTGCCAACAAGCCTGCTCTGAGGACAGAGCCCAAGTTCATCCCCAATCACCCAGACCTTGATTTTTTATTTATTCACAGCCATCCAAGCTCTGACCTATTGTAATTTTGCATTAAAAACTTGATGGAGGAAAGAAAGAACAATAACTTGGCTAACAGAATCTGTGATGCTGTGGCATGGGGCCAGATGAAGCCTTGGACACATCTAGAAGGACGAACCTGCAAAGACAGAAGTCAGGTCCTGAACTGGAGAGCGGTAAATGAACAGCCTAAATAGGGGGCACAGAAAAAGTGACTCAACATCCACCCCAAGAGAAAAACTTACAGCTTTTTATTGATAGTAACAGAGAAAGGTGACTCCCCAGAAAACCGAATGTGAACTTAGCCTGCACCACCAATAAAAGTATGAAGTCGAGAACAAAGGAGGTCATGGTCTTCCTGTGCACTTCCCTGATCAGGCCACACCTGTGCTGCTGTGCCCAGTCCCACCTTGAACTTCAAGACGACTAATAACAAACCAGTATCTTGAAGGCCTGCTAGAGAAGGGTAAGGGACCCAGAAACCAGAATATCTGAGCATCCTTTGAAGGAACTGTGCATGGGTAGCTAGAAGAAGAGCATCTGTGAAGGAAGCTACTAGCACTTTCCAAGGATACGTGAAGGACTGCCCTGGGACTCACTGTGGCTCCCGAAGTCGAAAATGGTGTGCCGAAGCTAAGGGACAGCAGATTCAGTTCACCACAGAATAGAGCTCGTCTGAATTAGAATGGACAGCCCACAGAGGTAATAAGCTCCCCATCACTGGAAGTGTTCAAGCAGAGGCTGAGCAACTGTCTGGAAAGGAAGCTAGACAGGAGATCCCTTTACCTGCTGGGCACTGAACTGGATGACCACTGATGGCCTGTCTATCCCCACGACTTCAGGATTCTAAGGCTGAGTCCTAGAGTCAGGATATGAGATCCATCCACCGAGATGATTGTGTCTGTGCTCCCAGTGGTCTAGGTGGGCAAGTGGGGGGTGTTTGCCCATCTCTGTGTGTGTATGTGTGTGCACACACACATGCACATGCACGTGGGAGAATTAACCCCAAATTAACCCCCAGACTGATTTACAAAAGGTGGAGCTCTGGGGTGCCTGGTGATGTACTAGCTAGTACTTATTTATCTTTAATGCCTACTCCTAGGTCCTGCATGCTTCAAAATGGTGCCGCAGCCCAAATGTCAGAGACTAAATTAAGCGTCCATAACAGGGCAAGCCCAAGGCAGTCTGTCAGATTTCCCCGTCTGACAGTGAGGGTGTGGGAGGAGATGCCCTCCGAGGACCCATCCCAGACCTTCTCTGCATCTGCACTTCCCAGCTGAGGTGGGGGCATCAAGCCAGCCCCAGGAAGGGCTCAGGGCCAGGGGAAGGTGCCTCATGGCTTGGGAGGAAGAGCGAAGAGAGTACCCCGTCATGAGAACAGAGCCACTGTTGTTTTTCATGGACCACACTCAGCTTGACAAATATTGCAAGAATTTGCAGATTTCCCTTTTTATAAATCCTGCTGTCTGCAGGGTCCACCCCAGCCCCACATGTGGCGGTGTCCTGTTTTCTAGCACTTGTGAGTGCCACAAGGCACTGACTGCTCCAAAGGACCTCCAAAGAGCCCACCCCCAATCCAACTGCCATGCCCTGAGCTCTCCGGGGAGGGAGGGACCACAGAAGCAGGGCTGACAGCCGGCCGGCCCTGGGGTTGGGAGCAAGCCGGGCAGGCGGACTCAGCAGCCTGTGGCCCTCAGGGGCCCGGCATGCAGCAGCCTAATAGCCCACGCTGCCCAGGGAAGCTTGGCAGTCGTGACAAATGCCTGTTAAAGACCCACAAGCTACCCTAATTACACCCTCCTTCCCTAGGCGGCCGAACGCGTTCCCCGCCACAGCAACGACTCGGTCCAGCCCCTGTCCTAGGAGGAGGGCCAGCACGAGGTCTGTCGCTGGCCCAGGAATTCCATGAACCAAGCGGACAGACAGACAGCTCACCTAGACCCTGAGCCAGTCCCTCCCTCAGGAGCAGAAGCACTTGCAGCAAGAACTGCCAGTGACTCAGGACCGAACACATAATTAGCTTGGAAGCCCTGGGCTTTGTTGGTTGGTGGGCTGGCACTTCTTTGGTTTATTACCATCATTCATATCCCCGAAACATGACGTTCCCTGGGAGGAGATGCCTTCTTATGTCAATGCCACGAAGCAAAGCTTCTGGAAAGAGCCTGGCAGACAGATGTGCCGTTCTGATCTCAACACTAAATGGGAGTGTGAGTTTGGGTAAATTCTCCAGGCCTTACTCTCCCCTCCTGTAGAGACCTGCAAGGGCCCGTGAGAGCTCTACTATCTTCTGACTGAAGACAGAAAGGAAATCTGACCTGAAGCCCCACCATGCTTTTCATCCTCCCCTATGCAGGTCACCCTGAACAGCCGGCGATGTCACTTGGCCTGGCCGGCCCCACCGTCCTGCAGAGCCCGGAGGAGCTCAGACCCAGCTACCTCGTTTCAGAAGTTTTCCAGGCAGGGCAAACCCACCTGTTCATCAGTGCATCTTCAAATAGCCAAGAGCCATTTCATGGGATTAGGGAGTGTCTGGTCCTGCCCCCGTCGTCCAGTGCACCTGGGGAAACTGAGGCCCAGAGAGCTCTCCCTCCCTGGCCAGTGACCTCTCCCCAAAGAGGTCCCCCTAGACATGGCATCATCTGCCGTGACAGGCTGCCCCATGCAGTCGAGGGAGGCATCAGGCTTGCATAGCTGAGGGCTTCTGTCCCACCGCCACCAGCACCTCCGCCGCCCGCTCCAGCCAGTATCCGCCTCCACGATGCTGCTCATCAATACTCAGTCCAGCAGGTCCGAAGTCACCGACTGAGGCATTCAGTGCATCCAGAAGTGCCCAAAGGGTACCCACCCTACACCCCTAAGAATCACCCAGGGGATCCTGGGAGGCTTGCTTCATAGGCCTGACCTCACAGCATTGCAGGCTTGAGGATTAAGCGAGTACTCCCTGCGAAGTACTTAGAGTCCTTAGCACAGTACGAGTACCCAATAAATGTCAACGACAATTCCTGTTCATTCTGCTGTTGAGTAAAATTAGGATCTCCAGGAGAGACAGAGATCCTGACTCCTAAGTCTCAGTGGGCTCTGCACTGTTTAACAAATTCTCCAAGTGACTCTGATGTAGGTGCCTACCTTTGACACTCAGAAGCACCTCTTGGGGTCTAGCCCAGCCTAAAGACATGCTCCTGACCTGCGTCATTTACTGCTAAGAACAGAGAGACTGAGCTCAGGATCAGGGAGGCTGAGCATTGGGCCATTACCTTGCTTACTGACCGCTACCCATATTTCCTTCCACCGACCCTTCTGTGGCCGGGTCAGAAATCTGGGTCTGGTGCTAAACCAAAGCCAGTGGCAGAGGCCTACTTCCATAAGCAGTGCTTATTGCCCAGGGCATCAAAAGCCTTTGAGACTACCCAGTCAAGCCAACTGGTTATTCTGTAGATGGGAAAACTAAGGGGCCCAGAATGGGGAGGGGACTAGTCCAAGGTCATACAGTCAGTTGAAGATTCCTGACACCCAGAGCAGGACTCTACCTAACTATACAGCTTGGTGAAGCCCTGAATCTTAACACCACGCCTCAAGACCTCATCAGCCACGTGTGTGGCAGTGCCCGGAAGGGAGAAAGAGGTGGCTTTATTCTCTCTCAGGCTCATATACAATCCATCCTCCAGCTGCCCAGCACTATTAACCAAAGTCAAGAGCCCCTCCCAAGTTCCAGGCTGCACATTTTCGCGGGATGTTCCTCCTTAAAGCTCTCTGATGCTCATATGAACTCAATTTCACCTGAGTGAAATTCACCCCTACCGCAGGCAGAAGGGACTGCCAGAAGGGGTTAATTCTGTAATCTCAACACATAGCCCCTTCAGGGACTTACCCGGATTAGGAACGCTCTACCCCAACACAGATCATCCTGCAGCCCCAAGGGAGGACCGGCCCCACCCTCATTCCCCACCTGGCTCAGTTGTTGACCCCATCTCTCCTGGACTTCAAAGCTGAAATATTTTTCGTTTGTTTAAAAAAAAAAAATGAGTAAGAAAAAGCAAGTCCTTTCCAGTCCCAGGGTTGAGGGAGGTAGGGCTTCCTGCAGAGACCAGAGCAGGGCTGTAATTAGCCTAGCAAAGCGGTCAGGGATACAGACTTGCCAGCAGAGCAGGGAGAAGCTCCCACTCGGAACTTATATGAAAGACGCTAAGCCCCTTCCTCAGGTGGACACCCAGTAGACCCCCAGAAAACAGAGATGGATGAACCCCTCCATAAGGCATCTTGGAGGCACTTTCTAAATCCTGTGTCCCCAAAGCCCAAGAGGCCGTGAAACCAGAAGATACAGTTGTTGCTTCGTGGTCAGATTCTGGGAAGCAATTTGCCATGTGTAATCTCCAGCCTCGGGAGTGCTTGCTGGCAGGACCCCGCTGGGACCTCGCTGGGACCTCGCTTCTCCCTCATCTCTCTCTACTTCTCCCCATCTGGAACTACTCCCACCCACAGCCCCCCACCCTCTCCAGTTACTGAGCAAGCCCCCTGCCCCGAGCCTCCACCAGCCCTGGGGGAGCCTGGGGTACCCTGACTTTCTGCGGGGCATATTCAGAACGCTCCCCCGCTCCAACCTCGCTCACAGGCTGGTCTCCTCACAGTCGAGCCCGCCCGCTGACTCAAGACCACAGGCAAATGGGACTGTCTGGTCTCAAATGTACTCCAGATGTCTGATCACTGCAGAGTGAAAGAGGTGCCATGGTTAGAGGGTCTAAATTCTGGGCGCAGTGCCACCAACACATCTGGGAGCTGTGGGATGGGGACAGAAGCCCAGATAATTCCAGGGAAGCTGAAGCATGACAGACGGGGACCCAACACCTTCAGCCTGAGGGACACCTTCTCCAAGGGCATCGCAGCCTGCCCTGAGGTAACACATTTGGTCTTGGCTCGCTCACACTCTGGTACAGGTGGAAAGTTCTAGAAAAGTTCCTGTTTTCTGCAGTGGGTTCCTTGGCCCTGCTCCTGCCTGGGCATTTGGGCAGAGATGCCGGTAAAGCTACCAGAGTCACAATTTTAAAGCATACCACCCTCATCACAAATCCTTCTGCGGCCCTGACTCCCTGCTGAGACCCCTGCCCTGGCCACACCCGGACATCTCCAGCTGGTGAGAGGACAAAGCTGCCCAAACCACACACAAACTCAGAATGTGAAACAACTCCGAGTTGGCAGCTGAGGTCGGAACTGGAAGTCCCAACCAGGTCTAGCACCATGTCGGCTGAACTCATTCCCACAGCAACTCTTAAGTCCCCAGTAAGAGGTCAGAGGCTCCTACCGGGATCCCCTCTGTGGTTCCTGGAGGACCCACATGCAGGCCGGGCCACCAGGGGCAACCACAAGGTGTGCTGGCAAAAAGGAGGGTTCAAAGAACCTGAATGGTTGAACAAGAGAAACTCTTTCCCCGGTGGAGCTAGTTCCAGACAGAGGTAAACTTGAGGGCTCACTGGTGTGCTAATTTAGCCAACTTCCAATGCATCTTCCCCCCTGCAGAAGGACTGGTCAGCACCCTCAGATTGGCCTCATGGGGCAGTGAGGGTCGGTGGGGCAGAAGGATGGTTGGGGAGCCACACCACCGAGCGGGGCGCTGGTGGCCCCAAGCTGGCTGGGCCGTGGGAAGCCGGGGGCCCTTCAGCGGGGCTCCACTTGGACCCCTCCGGAGAGGCCCAGGGAGGGGAGCATCCCCTCTCGCCCGCGCGTCCAGGCGCCTCTCCCAGGGGCAGGGGGCCCGCGGGAAGCGGGGTGCAGGGCGAGCGGGCGCTGGCGGGCGGGTGGGAGGGCAGGAGGAGGCGGAGGCTTGCCTGCCCACTTACCAGCAGCGCGGCGCCCGCCGTCGACCAGAGGGAGCGCGAGAGCAGGACGCGGCCGGCTGACGGCTGCAGCAGGAGTGCGGCGGGCCGGCCCTCGCCTTATTTAACCGATGGGGGGTGAGTCAGCGCCCGGGGGCCGTGCCGGCCAGGCGGCGGGAGGGGCGGGCGGCGGGCGGGGGGACACAGCCTGCCCTGCCCGCTCGCGTGCCTGGCTGCTCTTCCGCCACGTTTTTTTTTTTTACGGGACACATTTTCCTCTTTTCCCCTTTCCTCCAGGACTGTCCATCTCTGCTCTAGAAAAGCGCCGTGGCTGGTAGAAAAGCACTGACTTCGCTTTTTCTTTCAAACTTTGTATTTGGATGTAACTGCTGGAAAATTGGCACGAATGATACCAGGAGCATTTTTATTTACCCAACCCAATTTACCTATTGTTCGCATTTTGGCAAAAGCATTATATTAAGTTCCAAAGAAAGATAAAGTTAACCCCACACACACCAAGTTCCGCCTAAAAACGATGTTTCAATTCCCTGCGACATGGTCTTCTGTTCCCTTGCTGCCCTTTCCCACAGGTGGATGCTGTCGAGGGGCATATTAAAGAATGAGAGGATCCCCGTGTTTTTTTACTCCTGCATTGGAGCCCATTCCCTACTGCCCTAGTGGGGGACAAGAAACCAGTTCTGTTCTTGGTATCACCAAGGGGGCCTGGGGAAGAAGAGAAAGAAGTCCTAGTTGATAGGGTAAGGAGGCGGCCAAACCCGGGCTTTTCTTCCAAAACCCAGCGTCAATAAGGCAAGAGCTGCACTGGACTGAGCCACCTGCCCCCCCGGCTCAGTTTACCCTCTTGGCCAAGTGGGGAGAGTGATATTTACACACTGTGCCTCATGGAATGCCAAGAGCCTTAATTAATGTTTGCACTGTGCTTTGAGATTTGCGATGAAAGGTAGACATAAAAGTGCGTAGTGTTATTACTGGTGGCTTGCAATGGTCAAGCCCAACGGCCTGAATCACGGCACATTCCTCCTCCTCATTGGAGGCACCATGATTCAGAGCCAGCAACAGAATGCACCCAGTCCATTAAGTGATGTGAGCCCAAGAGGGGCAAGCACTGCTTGGAGGGGTCTCCACACGGCGCCCAGCCCCAGCTCTTCACCCACCAGCCTCCCCTCCAAATAACACTACACGTGGAAAGCTCCCTCCCTCTTACTACCCTGGCACCTCTGTATCTGCACAATAGGGGTGTCAACTGCCTTTCCATAGAACCTGCTAGAATAAGAATACCACATACCTCCCCTTCCCCATCTTTATCTTCTTTCCTTCCTTCCTTCCTGATTCTAACATTCAGCCACTCCACACTGGGAGCGGTGGACAACAAGCATGAATCATACTTTTTTTTGCCCTTGAAGAGCTCACACTCGGAGCAGAGAGATGGAGGATGGACATTTATGAAGCACCTGCTGTGAATCAGAGCCCATAGTCACCTTGTCACATCTCTACAGTGTTCTGTCTACACCAAGTTTCTCAACCTTATGGCTACTGGTATTTGAGGCCAGAGGATTCTTGGTTGTGGGGAGCTGTCCTAGGTACAGGCATTCCTCGGAGATACTGTGGGTTCAGTTTCAGACCACCACAATAAAGCAAGTATCATGATAAAGCCAGGCAAATCAATTTTCTTTTCCCAGTGCATATAGAAGTTGTGTTTACACAATACTGTAGTCTATTAAGTGTGTAATAGCATTATGCTTAAAATAGTGTACAGACCTTAATTAAAAATACCTTATTGCTACAAAAGGCTAACTATCATCCAAGCTTTCAGTAAGTCGTGATCTTTTAGCTGGTCGAGGGTCTGGCTTTGAAGTTGGTGGCTGCTGACTGATTGGGTGGTGGCTATTGAAGGTTGGGGGAGACTACGGCAATTTCTTAAAATAAATTCCCCAGATGGAATCCGTAAGGAGTAACTCTTCATTCATTCAAGATTGATCGTGAGATCACAGCAATTCACTCACATCTTCAGGTCCCACTTCTAATCCTAGTTCTCTTGCTGTTTGCCCCACATCTGCACTTACTTCCTCCCCTGGAGTCTTGGACCCTCAAAGTCATCCATGAGGGTTGGAATTAACTTCTTCCAAACTCCTGTGAATGCAGAATCATGAATGCTATTAATGGCACCTAGAATGGTGAATCTTTTCCAGAAGGTTTTAAATTTGCTTTCCCTGGGGTACCTGGCTGGCTCAGTCAGTAGGGCACATGAATTTTAATCTCGAGGTCATGAGTTCAAGCCCCACGTTGGGCATGGCACCTACTTAATTTTTTTCCTTTTACTTAGCCCAGACCTATCAGAGGAATTACTATCTATAGCAACTATAACCTTATGAAATATATTCCTTGAATAGTAAGACTTGGAAGTTGAAATCACTCCTAGATCCATGAGCTGTGGAATGGATGTTGTGTTAGTGGGCAGGAAAACCTCATTATCCATTCCCATCCAAGCTCTTGGGGACCACGTACTTTGTCAATGAGTAGTAACATTTTTAAAGGAATCTTTTTTGCTGAGCAGTAGGTCTCAACAGTGAGCTTAAAATATTCAGTAAACATGTTATAAACAGATGGGCTCTCATCCAGGTGCTATTGTTCCTTTTATAGAGCACAGGGAGAGTTGATTCAGCATAATTCGTAAAGGTCCTAGTATTTCCAGAATGGTAAATGAGCACTGGCTTCAACTTCAAGTCACCATGTGCCTTTGTCCCTACTGAGATTGTCAGCCTGTCCTTGGGAGCCAGGCATTGACTTATCTTCTCTAGCTATGAATGTCCTAGATGCCATCTTCTTCCAACAGAAGGTAGTTTTGTCTACACTGAAAATCGGTTGTGTAGTGTAGCCACCGTCATGAATGATCTGAGCTGGATCTTCTGGAGAACTCGCTGCACCTTCTCCATCAGCACCTGCTGCCTCCCCTTACACTTTTGTTACAGAGACAGCTTCTTTCCTTAACCCTCATGAACCCGCCTCTGCTGGATTCCAACTTTTCTTTTGCAGCTTCCTCACCTCTCAGCTTTCCTGGAATTGAACAGAGTTATAGCCCTGCTCTGGATTAGGCTTTGGCTTAAGGGAGTGTTGTGTCTGGTTTGATCTTTTATCCAGACCACTCAGACTTTCTCTATTATCAGCCATAGGACTGTGCTGCTTTCTTATCCTTCATGGGTTCACTGGAGTAGCACTTTTAATTTCCTTCAAGGACTCATCCTTTGTATTCACAGCTGGGCTAACTCTTTGGTGCAAGAGGTCTAGCTTCTGGCCTGTCGCAGCTTTCAACATGCCTTCTTCAGGAAGCTTAATCATTTCTAGGTTTTGATTTAAAGCAAAAGATGTGTGACTCTTCCTTTCATTCGGACACGTAGAAGCCATTATGGGGGCTATTAGCTGGCCAAATTTCAATATTGTTGTTGTGTCTCAGGGAATAGGGAGGACCCAAGAGAGGGAGAGAGGTGGGAGAACAGCTGGTCAGTGGAGCATTTAGGACACACACATTTACGGGTCAAGACCACTGTCTTATGTGGGTGTGATTTGTGGTGCTCCATACCAATTACCACAGTAACAACAAAGATCACTGATTACAGATCTCCTTAACAAATATAATTGTAATGAAAAATTATGAAATATTGGGAGAATTACCAAAACATGACACAGAGACATGAAATGAAAAAATGCTGTTGGGAAAATGGCGCTGATAGACTTGCTCAATACAGGGCTGCTATAAACCTTCAATGTGTAATATCTGTGCAGTGCAATAAAGCAATGTGCAAACAAGTGAGGCATGTCTGTGTGGCAGGGTGCTTAAGGCATCCCTGGGCTCTACCCACTAGACACCAGTAGCAACCCTCCCAAGTGGTGACAGCCAAAAATGTCTCTACAAGTTGAGAATACAGACACACGCGCGCGCACACACACACACACACACACACACACACACACACACACAGCTGAGAACTACTGATCTACAAATAATCCTGTGAATGGGAGTAATTGTCCCCGTTTTATGAATAGGAAAACGAAGACCCAGAACAGTTAACTAATTTCCTCGAGATTGCATGCTAAGAGACAGAAACAAAATTCTAACCCCGAACTGTGGGTTGTGTGCTCTTCCCACCACTGTGTGCTCGTACACATGCAACTGCTACAGATGGAAATGTGGCCATGTTTAAATTGGTGTCAAGTAAGGATTTTGAGAAGTCCATGGAAGTGAAATCCTCAGCATAAGGTGGATAAATGTTGGTGCATTTGAAGGGATGGGGCTTGAGTTTTCTGCAGAACTTGGCCTTAAACAATGAACAGGATCTGGAAGTGTGGGGACAGTGAGTTAAGGAAAATCATCAAATCAGACCAAAGAGAGAAGGCTTTCCACCAGCACCGAGTTTGGCAGGAGCTCAGGGGTTGTGGAAGGTCTCCCTGGAGAGGGCTGGGATGCCTCCCTGCGGGGGGTGATGTCCCTTGCGGGCTGCAGGGAGACACTGAGGGTTTTGGAGGAAAGTATAGGCACAGTCAGAGCCACAGCACAGGAAACAGTATGGCAGGAGTTCAAATGTCATGGAAGATTCTTGGCTGCCCACAAGACATCCAGTTATCAAAGCACTCCTACCATCCTCTTTGGTCTTCATGACAGGTCATGGGTTTCAACACAGTAACCCAGTCCATGCAGGAAGGACCAGTTCCCCAGTGACAGAACTTCAGGGAGCTTTAGTTCCCTGAGGTCCCCTCTTTCATAGGGAAGCACAGTCTCTGGTACAGAGAAAGCAAAATGGCCCCAGCCAGTGCCCAGAAGTGAGATCTGTTGGTGAAAGTAAAAGCCTGATTCACCAGCCGCAGGCCCTGTAAACCTCACGGCTCACTCTCCAGCCCCCCTGGGAGAACCAGAAGGGCCAGGTTGCCCCCGGGCTTCAGAGAAGTCCAGTCTTTCTTACCTGTGCATGTTTCTTGAGTTTAGTTAATAAGCATAGAGTCCAGGGAACTGGAGGTCATGTTATCCCTTTCCCAGCACCCTTGAGAGATGGAGCTGTGGCCCTGCCCGGTTCACTTCAGGGATGGGGAAGTCAGGACGGCACGGTGAAATTCCCTGGGTAGACTGGTAGGATAAAAAAGATGGCGAACCCCCAGGGCTGCTAATGATGTGGGTGGTCTCACGCACTGTTGATGGGAACAAAAACTGGCAAAGCAATAGCTATCAAAATTCAAAATGTGTGGGGCACCTGGGTGGCTCAGTTGATTAAGCGACTGCCTTCGGCTCAGGTCATGATCCTGGAGACCTGGGATCGAGTCCCACATCGGGCTCCCCGCTCGGCGGGAAGCCTGCTTCTCCCTCTCTCACTCCCCCTGCTTGTGTTCCCTCTCTGTCTGTGTTTCTCTCTGTCAAATAAATAAAATCTTAAAAAAAAAAAGATTAAAAAAAATTCAAAATGTGTAAATCCACTCACCAGGATCTATGCCACATACACAGACATGATTGTGTGTGTGTTTTCAAAGCTATATGCGCAAGAATGCTTGGTGCAGCAGTGTTTGTAACAACAGATTGTTGTAAACAATACAAATGTCCATCCAGAGACAATAATCCCATGCATCGTGAAAACCCATACCAAGTAGCCAATTTTAAATGATGGGTTACATTGGGGCAGTTGGTTGAGCGTCTGACTATTGGTTTCAGCTCAGGTCGCCATCTCAGGGTCATGAGATTGAGCCCTGTGTGGGGCTCTGTGCTTAGCGTCGAGTCTGTTTAAGAATGTCTCTCCCTCTCCTTCTGCCTCTCCCCTTTCTAAAATAGAAAAATAAATCGTTTAAAAAAAGAATGGGATACAGCTTTAGTTGCTGAAGAAAAATAGACCTGATGAATTAAGCAGATATTCATATTTGTATTTATATTTATATTTATAGATATGATTGCCCTTACTGGGTTTAGGGGGGGTAAAATGCATGTATAACTCCTCAGTTATATGGGAAACATAGTGAGGAAAAGATCTCACTATTTGTCCATCATGATCACACAAAACACTAGATGATGGTACAAAACATCAATTTTCCAATCTAATGTCTCACAGAGTCAGCCTCAGATCAGCACCCAACGCTCTTGTCCCAGCCCGTCACCCCTCCTCCCTCCTTCCCCAGGTCACCATGCTCTGCTCCCACTTGCTGCTTCCCATTGCAGTGGCCCTGCTCTGTTGGAGGCAGAGAAACCATGAAGGCCCCACCTGGCTCCCAGCTCATTCTCAAGGCCCTGGCTATTCTCTGAAGGAGGAATTTAAGTCATTTCTGAGAGCACTGACTCTCAAAGACCAACAAACAGCCAACCATTTCATTCATGTGGACAGCCTCTCATAATAGGACTGAGAAAATAGGTCGCCATCCAAGTTTCTGTCGATTTTCTTGGTTTTATTAAAAAACATCCACCGTAAAGATGAGGAGGAATGGGAAAGAAGAGTGCAGGTGAGAGAAAATTTCACCCAGTTATAGATCTGTAGGTATGTGTGTGTTTCTATTCAGACACGTGTATGCATGTGATCTCTCTGGCTGTGTACATGTTTAGGGAAAGGGTGCGGAAGGGCACACTCAGATCTGCTGCGGTAGGCACGGGAAGTGACCAGTGACAAACATGGATTTTTTTTATCACTGTGTGTTGGCTTATGTTCCATTTAAATAAAAATGCATTTCTGAGCAGCATTTCATGGATTGTTAGAACAACTATTTTCAAAGACAAAAACAAAAAACAAAAAAACAGAAACCCAGAGTTCTACTTTTTCAAACATTCCTCTTTATTACACTGAGACCTGCCTTCCTGGAACCTCCACGCTTGGGTTCTCTTCCCCTCTTCAGGCCCCAGCATCCCCCCCCGGGGGGGCCATCATGTCAGACATTTGGGACCCACGAACAGGCTCATTCCCTTCCATCTGCCCTTTTAGACACATCATGCACAGTCCCTTCTCTCAACCATCTTGGTTGCTCCCCATGGGGCCCCACATTTATTCTGCAAGCAGAGCATTCAGTAAGTGGCAGGTCCTGGCAAGGCACCAGGAAACAAGAGAATTTGTTCTGAGAGGCACTCAAATGCATGAACAGTCCGGTTCAAGTGTAAGGTATATGAGGGATGGGTCCACACAAAGGTGCCACCCAGCCTTTCTGGGCCATGGCAGGAAGACTTCCCCAAAGAGGTGCCCCTTGGACAAAGCCTGGGAGGATGAATGGGCATTTGGCCTCTGAGAAGAACAAATAACATTTGTAAAGATTCAAAAGCACAAAAGACCATGGCTCCTTCAGCATGTGGCAAATAGTCTAAGATAACTGAGGAGCAGGGTGTGCATGAGGACTTAGGAGAAACACCATCCTGCAAAGAGGGTAAGATGTAACATAGGAAGGGCCTCACCAATTGGGACTCATTCTGTAGGCCAGAGAGGGCCACAGAAGGGTGTGACCAGGGACAGACACAGTCAGAGTGGTGTAGGGCAGTTGTTTAGGAACTGCCCCTCTCCTGGGGGACATCTGGCAATGCCTGGAAGCATTTTTGGTTGTCACCATTTGGAGAATGCAAATGGCATCCAGTGAGTATAGCCAAGAAAGGCTGCTAGACATCCTCCAGGGCACAGACAGCAAAGAATTATTTGGACTGAGATGTCAACGGTGCAGAGTATGAGAAACACAGGTACGGAGGATGGGCAGTTCTGGCAGCAGCAGAGAGGATGGATCACTGGGGGTACAGGTGGGAGAGGGCAGGAAGACCTGATTAAGAAAAATTATACAATAGCTCAGATGGGAGACATTGAAAGCTGGAGTTAAAACAGGGCAGTGAGAATGGAGAGGAGACTGAATCATGAGGTGATAATAGGAGTGAAACAAGTACAAGGGGTGATGGATTAGTCATGGTGGGAAGTGGGGTGATAGAGTAGGGCTGTCACAACACACATGAGGCCATCATTACAAAATGAGTCCAAAAATAGCAAGAGCTTAAACAAGATGGATGCATATTTCCCATCAAGCCTAGAATGGTGGCTTGACTATATCAGGAACAAAGAGCCCATCTATCCAATGGCTCAGCCATCCTCAATCCTGCCCCAAAAGGCTGCTCTAGCTCCTGCCTTCATAGTCATACTCTAGCCAAAGGAAAGACAGGAAAAAGCAAGAGGCTCAGTCCTTTTAAAGGCATGACGTAAAAGCTGTACACGTCACTTCCACTCATAACCCACCAGCCAGGATTTAGACATGTGGCTGCCCCTATATGCAAGGGAAATGTAGTCTTGAGTCGAGCACCATATATAAATTAAAACTCCTGTAACAGTTGAAGTCGTGGGAAGCAGCCATTGGGAGGCTATTAGCAATCCATGCCATGGGTGATCAAAGAGAAAAAACCATGGGAGGAATAGCCAGGTTTTCAGCATGGGAGACCCAGTGGTTGGTGGGTATCCTTAAGAGGACCAGAGGGGTACCTGGGTGGTTCAGTAGGTTAAAGCATCTGACTCTTGATTTTGGCTCATGTCATGATCTTAGGCTGGTGAGATGGAGTCCCGCATTGGACTCCCTCTGCTGTTCCCCATGTGTGCTCCCTTTCTCTCTCTCTAAAACAAAACAAAACAAAACAAAGAACATGGAAATGGAAGCAGTAAGAAGCAAGGGGGCAGACTCATTTAGACAGGCTGTGTTTGAGCCCAGCAGGACCATAATATGGACTGTCCAGTGGAGCCTGATATCAGGGTCTGAGCTCAGGGGAAGGGTCTGGGTGGATATAGAGGTCTAAGAAGCCATAAAAGGGGAGGTGGTTCAGTCGTGTGCTTAATCTGGAGTCCATAATAAGCCCCACCCCTTAAAGCAGCCTCTCTACACCCGAAGTATTGGAGTCGCAGCCTGTGAATTCCGTGAAATTGTAGGTGAGGTAGTGGAAGTGTGCTCTACACTTTCCAAGGAGACTGCTCATGACTTTCATTTGCTTCACAAGGGGTCTAGGTGCAGAGTAAAGTAAGAAGAGGGTTCAGAATGGCAGCCTGGGTATTTCCCCCTCCCCTTATTACTGCAGCAGACAGAGGAAGAAGAGTCCACCAAAGGGATCAAGAAAGAACAATGAGGGTGGTCTTAGGAGCAGCAGGACAGAATGTTTGGAGGGGTTGCAGGGAGCAGAGCTTAAAAAGAGTGAGTGGTCACGGGTGAGATCAATGGGTCTCTGGAAGGCTGACAAGGGCAGGCAGTGGTTTAGAGGGGAGAAGGGGCAAGTGTAGGAGGCAGGTTCCCAGAAGGAAAGATTGGAGACAAGGCAAGTCTTGACTTTTTAAGATGGTAGAGGATTAAATAAGTCAAATATTGAATGGAAATACCCAGCAGAGAAGGAGGGATTGAGAAAAGCAGAAACAGTGCAAATGATATTTTCTTCTTCTGGCACTAACCTTAGCAGTCGGGTGTGGTCCCAGCAGCAGGAGCAGAAGCGCCTGCTGTCACAGAAAGGGCTTAGACTTATAGGGTGCTTTCTACCTCTGTCCGTCACTGGTTGGGACCTTGGCAAGTGAATCCATCTCTCTGAGCCTCTTTGTCCCCTTGTGTGGACTCAAATAACAACCTGCCTGATGTGAATGAGTAAAGGATTAGAAGAAAGATCATGTGTGAAATGCCCAGCTCAGGTCCTGATCACAGCTGATGCTCAGTGAGTGAGAGTGCCCTTCTCCCCTCCCCATTCTTCCCCTATTATAAGAATGTTGTTTTTTGGCTCACATGAAAAGGGCAGTCTTGGAGGAAAGGACTTTGTAATCTTCCTACTTGTTCCAAAGGGGCAGAATTTGGTCCATTTAAAGTACCGCACACCATCTTCTTATGGGAAGAATGAAGCCAGAAACACTGACAATATATAGAATAAGAACAATGGGACAAACAGGCAGTCACCTTCTTAAACCTCCAGTGACAGCTGCCACACTCATCTCCATCCATACCCGGTTATTAGTGATGTTTCTCCAAGGACAGCTGTCATGAGACTGTTCTTGGTCCCTAGTGTTCAGCTCCTGATGATGATGGTGTGTTCAGGGTCATGAGTGTTCCAAAGAGGCTGTTTGGTTGGAGGTTGTCAAGCCTGGGAGCACTGGGTGGAGGAGAGAGGATTTCACACGTGAAAAGCAGTCTTCAAACAAACAACTCAATTAAAACACCAGCAAAGGACTTGAGTAGACATTTCAACAAGGAAGGTATACCGATGGCCAATAAGCACATGAGGAGGTGCTCATCACCACTAGTCATCAGATAAATGCAAATCCAAACCACAGTAAGATACCGCTTCACACCCATGAGGGTGGCTGGTATCCAAAAAAATAGGAAATAGTAAGTGTTGGTGAGGGGTGGGGAAACTGGAAGCCCAGCGTGGGGCTGATGGGAACGTAAAACGGTATGGCAGTTCCTCAAAAAAATTAAACATAAAACTGGCCCAGGACCTAGCAATCCCATTTTGAGGTGTATACCCCCAAAAATGAAAAGCAGGAATGAAAAGATGTTTGTACACCCATGTTCATAGCAGCGTCATTCATAATACCCCAAAAGGTGGAAGCAACCCCGGCGTCTAAGGGGACAAACACGGCAAGACACTGTTTCTACAAAGTGCCTAGAGTAGTCCAATTCAGAGAGGCAGGAAGGAGAGCAGGGGTTGCCAGGAGCCCAGGGAAGCAGGAGTGGGGAGGGAGGCTTCACAGAGACAGAGTGTCAGTTGAGGATGATGAAAAAATTCTGCAGATGGTTACGCAATATGTGTATGATTAATATCACAGAGCTGGACCCTGAAAATGGTTACAATGGTACATTTGATTTTAGGTTTATTTCGTCACATGCAGACAGCAGTACTCAGAGTCAATACTGCTTGGCAGAGTTGAAGACCATTGTTTAACTCATGAGGAGTTTTCTATGAAGTTAAAAACTGGGCCTTTCTAAAAATGTTATCAAACATAAAGAACACACCAACCCAATCTAAGTGAGCTGGGTCCTCCTTGCACTGGCCCTCCCTATGCGGGTTGCAGAGCCCACCCTCCTGCTCCGGGCTGCCCTCAGCTCCCCTCACCCAGCAGATGTATCTGAGCCTTGGAGAGAGGTGTGTCTGTCTCTGGGTGATGGGGCCATGAGCCATCATTCCTTCCCCTATAATTTTGTCTTTTATATTTCTTTCACATTTTCTTTATATGACTTGGCACTTTTTATAAGGAAGAAAGCATTCTTTAAATTCTCCATATTTCAAAGACCCCATCCCTGTGCCAGACCCCATGAGCAAGAGCTCGGTGTTTTTCAGAAGGGACCTCCACTGCCCAGGATTAGCCCCTCCATGCAAGATGCTCTTTTCCCGGCTGAGTCACACAGGACAGAAAAGGAAAACGTTTGCTCAGCCATGACAGAGCCAGGAAGGCGTGGCAGGTGGATACAGGGCTTTGGTGGATGAATGGGATTCTGAAAGGGTCTGAAGGGGTAGGTGGGCATTCCAGGCGAGGACCGTGGGGTTAGCCAAGGCCCAAAGGCAAGAACATGAGCTGTGTTTGTGGGGAGTGGCCTTTTACAGAGAACTGGATATGAAACCCTTATATGCTGGACTGAGAAACTTAAACTTTTCTCCATAGGTGGCTGGGAACCCAGGAAGGGTGGTGGCCATTATTGTTTCTTTTTTTCTTTTTTAAGATTTTATTTATTTATTTGGAGAAAGAGTGTGCAAGCAGAGGGAGGGAGAGAGGGAGAGAGAGAATCTCAAGTAGACTCCCTGCTGATCACAGAGCCCAGTTGGGGTTCGATCCCATGACCCTGAGATCATGACCTGAGCTGAAATCAGGAGTCTACCACTTAACCAAATGAGCCACCCAGGCACCCCTGTTTCATTTATTTTATCAAGAGACCAGCCTGCTTGGACCAAGAGGCCTCAGGGTCTGCCCTCTTGTCCCACAGCCTCTAGGACCGCTTAAGCCCAACCAGTAGGTGTCCCTGAACTTACAGACCGACTCAGGTAAGCTTGCCAAATGTCTTCTTAAACATTGTTTTTCCAAGGGCCCATCCATCCCTTTCCCTCAAAGGGATTCAGAGAGTATGAAAAGAGACAGTTAACAGAAGAGGGGTAGGAGGAGTCTGGGCTGGTTGCAGGAGGAAGGGAAAAGTTCTCTTTGGCCTCAAGCAATTTATTCAAGTTACATTTAATTGCACATTTTAATCTGAGACTTCCAAATTTTATGCCACAATAAAACAGGGCAGCCTTTGAAATGATTAAACTAGCAACTTCACAGTCCTCACGGCTGCAGCAACATCCAGCGCGTCCCGCACCTAATTACAGGTCAGGGATGGGTGCTGGAAGAGCTGCTGTGTTTTCCTTAATTATTACATGAATGAACAGGTCTGTTTTGAATGCCCTGCATGACTGATATTTACACAGAAACACAGGGGCACGTGGGCTCAATCCAGGGAGCCTCATCCTTCCCCTGCTCCTTCCCGCTTTGAGAAACCTGCCTTGCTCCTCATCTCTCTAAAAATTCCTCTCTGTTTCAAAAAGAAAGAGGAAAATGCCACTTAGCCAGATAAACAAGTTCAAGAAAGACATGGAAACGTAGGAGCTTAGAACATGGACCTCAGCAAGCCATTCCCCTCATTGGGTGTCAGTTTTCCTATCCATAAAGTGGGAACAGGCATTATACTATATGACCACTTATGGCAACCTATGAGTCTATGGGGAAAAAAATTTCTCTTTT
The DNA here is from genome assembly GCA_004023965.1 of Spilogale gracilis. Taxonomy (NCBI): domain Eukaryota; kingdom Metazoa; phylum Chordata; class Mammalia; order Carnivora; family Mephitidae; genus Spilogale; species Spilogale gracilis. The sequence continues at coordinate 113,073 of PITA01000546.1, forward strand.
CAGCTCACTTCATCTGATAAGGGAAGGGAAGGGAAGTGGAAGGGAAGGGTGGGATGGAAGGGAAAGGTGTGAAGGGAAGGGAAGGGAAGGGAAGGGAAGGGAAGGGAAGGGAAGGGAAGGGAAGGAAGGGAAGAGAAGGGAAGGGGGGAAGAGATGGGAAGGGGGAAGGAGCAGAAATTGGTCAGAGTTCAGATTTCCATCCATCTTGACTAATTTCATACCTTCTTAACTTCTTGCATTACCCACCACACGTCATGCCCAGACCAAACAGCTGTTTAATAAATGCCCATTGAGACCCTCTTTCCATCCTTATCCCATGGTACAGGCACAGAGAATGAACCAAGATGGTGGCCCCTTGGGATCTGGAGGTGAAGAAAGTTAGAAAGAGTCTTGAGCATAGGAGAGACTTCCATTAGGAAGTTGAGGAGTAATGGACAAGAATTTCAAGTGAGGCCCAACTCCTGGGGAAGAAAAGAGTCTCCAGGGGCTCAGGGAATGGCTTCACAGAGTCTTAAGATGGCCCTGGTCTCCTCAGGCTGGGGGGTAGAGTAGGGGCCAGTGGCTCTGGCTGGGCAGGAGGTGGCTTGCCTGGGTCCAGTTAAGTCTTGGCCAATTACTGGCCCATCCTCTTGTTCTGAGCCTCACAGTCTTCAGAGACTCAGTTCCAGAGTAAGACCCAGAGAGACTGTCTCAAACTTGAGCCCCTTTGGAGGGCTTGCCCAAGCTAAGGCCTCTGTAATTCGGCCTCCTCTTTTGCTTTGAAAATCTCTAAGTCCAACCCATGTTTTCAGGCCATTTAACCAAGCACATACTCTGAAGGAATGCAGTAGCTACAGTTCAGAGAGTCAGATGTTCTCATGGCAATGTTCATCTCAGGCCTTTGCCCTGCCTCCACACCCCACACCCCCTTTTCTGAAGGACTTGCAAGAAAAGAAGTTTTCCAAATATAATCAGTGTCAGAGGAATTGAGCCTCTCCCTTTGCTCAAACAATTGCTTAAAAATGTGTTAGGACCCAGAGACCTTTTTGTCACCTTAGAGTGGTCTGGGTTTCTCACACCACTACCGGCCCCCAACCATATGTTTTTGGAGAGGGGTGGAAGAGCACAGGGACTGAAAGGGCCCTAGACTCCACCTTGTTTAAATATGCACTTTTCCAGGAAAGGGAACTGAATTCCAGAAGAGTATCAGTCAGTGGTTGGGATCAGAATTCGCGTATTCTTTGTCTTACCCCACACTTTTTGACATTTTTCAGAAGACCAACATGTTACTTCTTAAGACTTCTGACCAACCGTTGCATAAGAACTAAGACAGCTGAGATTGCTGTTGTTCCTAATAAATGAAGCTGTTTGTTATTGCTCTGGAGAGCACAGCTGCATGACAGGAATGTTTGTAGGTCCCCAGGGGAGACCTGTCACCCGATCCTTGGAATGGCATTGGCCATTTCCCTCCTGGCAAATTAAGGGAAATGACTGAGCTTTCTTTCTGACAGCAGAGGATTTTGAAGACAGGAATGTCATGATGGTGCTTTATTGCAGCTGGGAAGTACTTACAGCATGGATGGAGGCTTCATGACAAGTGACGATCCATTCACCCCATCTCTCCTGGGGGGACATTTCATCACATCTAGGACGGAGTCATGGTCCTCAGGCTGGTGACTCTGGGTAGATCGTCTTCCTGGTCACATCACAGAACCGTGTGTCCATCCATCTGCCCATCCATCTGTGTATTTTCTCTTCTCTTCTGCCTGGTTCCAGAAAGGATTTGAGGTAGCTCCAATAGAATGTAACAGAATAAGTTAAAAGCAGGAAGAAAAGGAAAAAGAAAAACCAAAGTGAAGGAAGGACTGAAAGGGATCTGGAAATAAGACCAAATGTCAATATCTCAAAATTTTCTTTTCTTTTGCAGTAGTTCATCTAGCTACATGCATGTGATTTAGGTACTTATCTGTGTGACTACAAGGAAGACAATTTTTTAATATATTTCTATTTTTTTAAGAGAGACAAACTATCCTGGCATGCGCTTCTGCCCTCCTCTTCTCTCTTCTCCCCACCTGCAGTGCATACGTGAGGCCGGAAGTGCCACAGCCCCGGGGCCAAATGCCACGGGCCACCACGGGTGGAGTGGAACAGCCCACAGAAGCAGAGATGGGGGGGCACTGGTGGGCGGCCCACCCCGGCATAGTCTGCCTCTGCACTCACTGGCACGGGAAGAGGGTCATCTCTGACTTTGCTAGACTGGTCAGTGGGGCCTTAAAACCAACTTGCTTCATCTGAGCAAAAACAGGGATTCCTCCAAACAAAAGGAAGATGCAGGAAATGGTTTTCAACTGGGCATTTAAGGGACAGCCCATCACTTGATCTATAAACCAAGTCCCAGGGGCTGGGCTCTGCTTCGGAGTCTGGCGCTGCGGGCCCGTCAGGAGGATGGCATGCTCCACAAGCGGTGACACCTCACAGGCCTGTGACTCAAACTCACTTTCCTCACAGGCAACTCCTCCTAGACGGGAGGCGGGGGAGACAGCCTGAGCAGGGAGGCCCACTTGCCCACGGCCCTGCTGGCCCCCTCCTCAGATCACCAAGCTCCTGGACCGCCCCGGGCTCCCTGCTGTCTCGATTCTGCCATGCATCCAGGGCAGCATGGCCCAGGAGTCCCAGGGAGGCGGACAAGATCCTTGACGGAAGCTCCCCAACATGAGTGATGTGTGGATGGCTTTGCCATTCAAAGGAACCTCCTGAGTCTACAGGGAACAGGCCAGAGGGCAGGAGAACTTGCCCAGGGACATACGGTCAGGGGCACAGCCAAAGATGAAGTCCACACGCTCACGCTGACTCTTTCTCAGTCTTTCTCTCTTGTTCCCCATCTCTCCAGGAAGCCCCTGACCTCAGCATGTCCCGCCCCAGGTACAACAGCACCTGCTGACATGACAGGCCTCTGCCAGGGCCACCAGCGAGACACCACGTCCCAGGGGGGGCTTGCCTCACTAACCAGGGGTGCCTAGTGAACTTCCGGATGCGGGACCTCCTCCCACAGAGCATGGAAGCTCACAGAGCACCTCCAGCCTGGTGTCTCACCATGACTGTCCCAAGAACACCGTTCCCAGCCATCCGGGGGGGGTAGGAGCAGGACCACAACACCCAGGACGTCTCTCCCTGCTGCACTAGGAAACGGGAGACTCTGCACTTGATGCTGGAGAAGGAGCTTTGTCTCCGTGAGCGGGACTGGTCAGCGGGTAGCTGCGGGACACACAGCCATCCCAGTTAGCAAGGAGCCTCCGTCCCAGCCACTGCACAGACCGAAGGAGGGACTCTGACAGAAGCCAGGGTTCCCTCCAACCAGGAGTCATGAGAACCATCAGCCAACATGCATTTCTGCGAAGCATGGTGCAGGCAGCGGGGATACACGTGGGGGCAAGAACAGGCTGACCCTGATTTCCTACCTGCTCTGGAAAAGGCCCTTTCTCCCTTAAGTATTAGGCAGGCGGTGAGTGTGGTCAGCCATTCAAGTGCAGCTCTGGGGTGGGACGGAGGGTCACATGACAGGGATGAGTCTTTGAAAGGCCAGAGGTGGATGGATGGACGGGGCAGGGAAAGCAATTTGATTCAATACATAGACTCAGTGTTCCAGCAGCATCAGAATGGGAAGGACCTTCTGGTCCAGACCCCTCACTTTATAGGTGGGGGTTGGAGGCCCAACAAGGGGGAAGATTTGACTCAAACTCGCACAAGCTGGTCAGTAGGGATGGAAGATTTGATCCTTGGGTGGGCAACATTGGGCACCTAGAGGGAGGGACTAAAGCAGGTGTGAGAAAACCAGACACACACTTTGGCTGGGGGCCAGCCCTGTTAGGACCGTATGGGAAGCTAGGATGGAGCTTTGCAAAGCAATCTGGGACTATAAAATCCAAGGAGGCCTCTGTAGATCAGTGAGAGACACCCCCCCCCCAACCCCACAATAGCAAGCTGCAGACAGCCTACTGTTTAGGCAGCCAGGTTTCCACATGTTTGAGAAAATGGACTGGTCCCAGGGCACCAGACACCCACGCCAACACAATGCCTGCAAACTGGCCTTCCACTGGGCGCGGGTCAGCTCAACAAGGCTGTGACCAATGTCCCAGTGGCCGGTGCCTAGGCAGTGGGTTACACCCGTCTCCACCCAGTTCAGCCCAGGGCTGGGTCCATTAATCACAGACCGTGAGAGGGAAGAGGGATCTTAATGAGCATTTACCAGCCCTACACCTATCTCCATCAAACATCGGAATTCCTTCCATCGTGGGGCTGCTCCGCCACAGTCTGAACTCCTCCGAAGACAGCTCACAGCCCCGGGTGGCGGGCCACTCCAGCCCTGGATGGGGCTGACCGAGTTCTTCCTTGGGCTCCGCCAAAATCTCTTCCCTTGCTCATTCTGTATTTCCTACCAACTGGTCCTCACTCTATCCCTTGAAACCTTGGGGAATGCATCCCTTCCTCTTCCCCATACTGACACTTTGGTGACCAGCACCCCCAAATCCTCGCTGTTCTGGGCTGAAAGTCACTGGCTCTCTAAACTGGTTTCCATGGGACCGTGTTCAGTCCTCTCCCAGCCCTTCTCCTTCCTAGTTATTTTCTACTACACACTCTCCGCTCAACTGCTGTGGATCTCAAGTATCGAACATGACATTCAAGTTGAAGGCTAGCATCTCTGGTCATGACACACATGCTACTTCTCCTTTCTGTTATCTCGTGCTTAAACTCCTGGATCCGAGCATCGGAGACCCACATAGGAAGACCACGCTTGCTTGGACAAAGAGAGCTACAGGCACCCTGTGGCTCATAGCTAAACATGTGTGGCAAATCCTGATTTTGCCAAACATTAGTAAGGAAGAATACTTACCTCTGTAATGGCAGTGGGGGAAATCGCGCAATAGCACAGTGTGCACTGAAGGACAGGGTCCCATTGTGGGGCCAGCTTGTGGGGGACAGGCATTCAGTGAGTGAGAATTCACTCTCAGCACCCAAGACGCACCAAGCCCTGTAGTTCTGTGATAAGAAGACCGTTCAATAGACAGCTTTTATCCCAAGGAGTCAGTTAGGGAGATCAACACACAGAATTAGAGCAAAAGGTTTTGGATGCTATCGTGGAGGCAAGAAAATGGAAAGGTTAGTTCCTATTACTGCGGTAACAAACCCCACGTGGGTCTCCCTGAGCTAACAGTAAGGCATCAGGAGGGTGGGGTTCTCTCTGGAGGCTCTAGGAGACGATCCTTGTTCCCCAGCTTCTAGCAGCTGCCTGCCTTCCTTGGCTGATGGCCCCTTCTCCATGTTCAAAGCCACCAGTGTTGTTGCCTCTACGAATCTCTCTCCCTCTAACCTCCTGCCTCCTCCTTTCACTTAGGAGGACTTGTGTGACAACCCCGGGCTCCCCTGGATAATTCACAATAACCTTCCCATCTCAAGGGTTATAACCCAATCACTTCTACAAAGTCCCCTTCTCACCTTGTCAGGTAAACCATGTTCCCGGTGGGTACCTGGGGGGCTCAGTCAGTTAAGCATCTGCCTTCGGCTTGGATTATGATCCCAGAGTCCTGGGATCGAGTCCCATGTTGGGCTCCTTGCTCAGCAGAGAGCCTGCTTGCTCCATTTGTGCTCTCTCTCTGACAATAGATAAATAAAATCTTTATTAAAAAAACAAACAGGGGGGCACCTGGGCGGCTCAGTGGATTAAGCCTCTGTCTTTGGCTCAGGTCATGGTCTCAGGGTCCTGGGATCGAGGCCCGCATCGAGCTCTCTGCTCAGCAGGGAGCCTGATTCCTCCTCTCTCTCTGCCTGCTTCTCTGCCTACTTGTGATCTCTCTCTGTCAAATAAATAAATAAAATCTTTTAAACAAACAAACAAACAAACAGGGGCACCTGGGTGGCTCAGTCGTTAAGTGTCTGCCTTTGGCTCGGATCATGATCCCAGAGTCCTGGGATCAAGCCCCACATGGGGCTCCCTGCTTGGTGGGAGGCCTGCTTCTCCTTCTCTCACTCCCCCTGCTTGTGTTTCCTCTATAGCTGTGTTTCTCTCTGTCAAATAAAGTCTTAAAAGCAAAACAAAAACAAAAACAAAATAAAACAAAAAACCCCAAAACTGTGCCCCAAGAACTGGGATCCGGACATCTTTGGCAGGTGCAGAAACAACTAATTCTGCCCATGGGAAGACCCATTACCTTTGAATGGATCCCTCCAGACTCTGCGAGTGTTTTATGCAGGAAAGCCCGGCACACAGGCAAAAGGGATCCACAGGAAGAATGTGCTTGCACAAGGCCTGGAGATAAGAAATCATGGCTAGTATTTTCCTTTTTTTTTTTTTATGGCTTGCTTATCATGATTTCTGGAAAGACCCAACCTCTGCTGGATTGCCACCAGGGTTTGGAGGCTTACTACCCTCCATGGCAGCTCATTTCTTCCTCTGGATGGCTCTGAACAGAGAAGAACCTTCCTTAAATTTAACCCACTGTCTTTGTCATCACTGGAAACATTAGTAGATCTCATGGTGCCCAGGAGTTACTTCAGTTGGGCAAGAAAGGGCTGTTGGGCAATGGGAGGGTCATGGCACACAGGGGTCTGATACATTTGGAAGGTTCTCTGAGGTTCATCCTTGGACAGACTGTTCCACCCACCTGCCTCAGAACAGGTCACCAAGGCCAATACCCTACTAGAACAATACCATTTCCAAAGCAGGATGGCCTGCAGAATTCCACCAATGCCACCTCCTCTACTCCTGTGATGCAAACCAACTGAAAAGAACTGGAGCCGAGGCTGAATCTGAACTTGAACTTGAACTTGAAGGGATAAAAACCCAGAAATGCTGACATTTGGATCGAGGGAGGAGACCCAGCTCTCTGCCCTCTGCCCGAGACAAGCTGGGGTTCTGGTAGCCTCAGTCCAGGTGGTCACTGCCATGTCTTGGGCAGGGCTGAGGGAGGGCATGGGGAGACACAGGCACTCCGGGCTGGGGGCTGTGGAGGGAGGACAGTGCCACAGAGAGGCTGGCCCAGAAGGCACGTCCAGCATCCCTGATGTCCTCCCATCCTCTCTTGAGATCCTCTGCCCCGGGTCTCCTCTGTGCCAAGCAGCACTGATCCCGGTGATGCTCTGGGGTGTGAGACGACGGGGCACACACCACCCTGCCCTCTGCGGAACAGACCTTAGTTTAAGCACATTTTTATATCCGTGCCCTTGACTCTCACAACATCCTGGTGAAGGGAACTGAGTCAGTGGCAGGGTTGACCCCCCCCCTTTGAGACCAACTCTCTGCTGTTCCCACTGCATGTGGACACCACCAGTGAGCTCTGGATCATTCCTGCTGCGTCAGGGCTGGGCCTGCACTTGAGATTTCCAGCTTCAGAGGAGACTCTTAAGGCTAGAGAACAAAGTGAGGGTTGCTAGAGGGGTGATGGGTGGGGGCTAGGGCAACTAGGGGGTGGGCATTAAGGAGGGCATGTGATCTCATGAGCACTGGGTGTCATTGCAACTGATGAATCCCTTAAGTCTGCCCCTGAGACTAATACAGTATGTTAACTAAATGGAATAAAAATATGGAAAAAAGGTTTCCAGCTCTTTTCTTCTTTTCCTTCCCTCTCCACCACATCCTCTCCCCTACCTTCTTCTCTTTATTTCCACTCCTTTTCTCCTTCTTTCCAGCCAAGAGCCCCACAAATGATGCTCAGCTCTCAGGGACCCCTGCTAGGCTAGAAGGACTAGAATCCCTGACTCAGGATGCCTACAACCACAACAGGAGTGTCTTGTGCCTGTGTCCCCCGGTCAACAGGTCCCATCTTGGGCGGTTGAGCCATCCACACCAGAAGCAGCAGTGGGGGTGGGATCTTGGAAAGCTCTAGGCCAGAAGCCAGGAGAGGACCTCATATGACAGACCTGTCAGTCAGAACCTTAGATATGTACTGCCCCCCCACCCCGGATCTCAGTTTCCTCATCAGTGAAGTAGGATAATAACACCCACCTCCCAAGGCCGTTGTAAGGGCCAGGAAAATTGATTTCATGGTGCTGAGCATGTATTCGATGTTTAATCAAGGTTGGTTGGCTGTGGCAGCGGCTGGAGTTCGGAAGCCTCCTGAGGGCTGGGCTTGGAATATCCCTATCTGTGTTGGGATAGTGAGAGCCAGGAAGCACCAAGAGAGGTAGAAAGGGCTGGAGGAAGGGTGTCGCAGGGCAGGGCTGCTCACTGTTTTCCCCCTAGGCAGCTCAGGTCCCCGTATTCTGCACCCAGACACTGGATGCAATTAATGCTTGTCTCTTTATGATGTTGATGAAATCATCTTGTAACATTCCAAATGCCTAATGAGGGTGTGTGCAGCTACTGGACAGAGAGTCCTGGAATCTCCCTGCCTTCGGCACGCCCTGAGAGTAATGGTGATTTTTAAAAGCTGGGAAGCCCAGAGTGACTTCTCCCCAAACAGATCGGTTCAGTCTCAATGTCAGTAAGGATTCAGAGCCCAACCTGCAGTGGTTCCAGAAAGAGAAGCCAATTATATATAACTCTATGTGGGTGGGGGGAAGGGGACGGGGGTGGGGAGAAAAGGGGGATCCCAAAGCATAGGAGGAACCTAGGGCCCAGGACAACGAAGACTCAGTGTCAACCAGGGGCAATCAAAAAAACTCCAGAGCTAGAAACTTGTAAACTGGAAATAGATGGGCCTTTCAGTTAAACATGCTAATAGGTCACACCCAGTGGTCTTCTCTCCCTCCTTGGATCTCATTTACATGGCAGGAAAAGCATTGAAATGGTATAAACCCACAACATCATAAGGAATGGGAGACGCGCATCAGTGGAACAGAGACCTCAGCAGGCTTATGGAACAGAAACAGTTGAACGTAGGGGAGGAGGAGGAGGAAGTAATAGGCAGCATGAGCAGAGAGAGCCCTTTTTCCTCACTGAGCCATATGGAGGCCTGAAGATTGATCACACCAGGTACAGTGTAGGACAGATGAGCTATGGAAGTAAAATCCAGGAAGTTAATTGAAAGCCAGTGCATGGAATAGTTGTCTCTATATCCATCCCTAGGAAAACAAACAAAAAGGTTATTTAAAGAAATTACAAGGTCCTGGAGAAAACAACCCTCTACAAACATTCTTGCTTCTAGAGATTCCTAGTATAATTCTCAGCTTGCTACCTCAGAGCCCTAACGTGAAGCTTGCCAGTCCGCAATGCTTGCCCACGTGTACAAAGTTCTCAAAGTCAGCTATCCCTGTCGCCTCACTTTTAAAATATGAACTGACAAACAAGGATTTAAAGGAAGCAAGCAACAAACAACAGAAACAACCACAAATCCCAGAGAAAACAGAGTTCAGAAAATAAAAGGGAACTTGAAAAACTGCAAAATTTAAACTCTAGTGTCTGAAGAAAAATCCAAGAGACCATATCCATAAAACACGAATAAGAGTCTAGAAAAAGGAATAATTAAAGCACAAGAATCCCAGAAATTAAAAAATACAATTGCATAAATTAAAATTTTAATTCAAGTGTTAGAAGACAGATCTGAGAAGTCTCCAGAAAGTATAAGAGAGATTAAAAGGAAACATAAGGAAGATTTAAAGAGAGGACAAAAAATGAGGAAGGTAATAGCAGGAAAGAATTTCACAAAACTTAAGGACACCTCTCTTCTGAGAACCCTGAATGTTTCCAGCAGTGTTAATGAAATAAAGAGCAACACATGGTGCATCATAATGAAACCAGAACATAAAGGACATAGAAAAGGTCACAAAGTCTTCTAAAAAGAAACAATGAGTCAATGCTAAATAATAACAAATTCTCATTGACAACTTGGGGCAAGAAGACAATTGATTTTAGAATTCTATTCCTAGCTAAACTAGCAATCAAGTGTGAATGAAAAATAAAGAAATTTTTAGGCAAGTACTGAGAAAAGGGGATATTCTCTGTATCCCCTTTCTTAGGAAGTTATAAAATGAGGCACCCCTAAGGTAGGATTTAAGTACAAATGTAACCTTTAGAAAAACTGCAAGAGGTTCTGGGACTTAAGGTTGAATCACATGAAACTGTTGTTTTTTATGTTAAAAATAACTGAATATCAGAAATTTCTTTTGGTTCACCCTGACCCATATGAGCAGAAAGTACAATACATCAGAAGATTAAGTTTAATTACAAAAAAAGAAAAATCCTTTACCAAGTTTGAAATGGTCAAACCCAAAGTTAAATAATGATACTGAAGATGGTTGTGTATTCACTGGGGACAGAAAACAGTAAAATCCTCAGCATGTTTGGAAAGAGAAAAGAATGGGGAACCTGGGTGGCTCAGTACATTAGGTGTCTGCCTTTGACTCAGGTCATGATCGTGGGGTCTTGGGATCAAGCCCAACATGGGTCTTCCCATTCAGCAGGGAGTCTGCTTCTCCCTCTCCCTCTGCTCCTCCTCCTACTTGTGCTCTGGATCTCTTTTGAATAAATAAATAAAATCTAAGAAAGAAAGGAAAGAAAGAAAGGAAAGAAGGAAGGAAGGAAGGAAGGAAGGAAGGAAGGAAGGAAGGAAGGAAGAAAGGAAGGAAGGGAAGGAAGGAAAGAAAGAAAAAAGAAAGGAAGAAAGAAAGGGAGGAAGGGAGGAAGGGAGGAAGGGAGGAAGGGAGGAAGGGAGGAAGGAAGGAAGGAAGGAAGGAAGGAAGGAAGGAAGGAAGGAAGGAAGGAAAGCAGGAAGGAAGGAAAGCAGGAAGGAAGGACGGGGTGTCTGGGTGGCTCAGTTGTTGAGCACCTGCCTTCAGTTCAGGTCATGATCCCAGAGTCCCAGAATTGAGCCTCACATCGGGCTCCCTGCTCAGCGGAAAGCCTGCTTCTCCCTCTCTCACTCCCTCTGCTTGTGTTTCCTCTCTAGTTGTGTTTCTCTCAGTAAATAAATAAAATTTAAAAAAAGAGAAAGATTGAATATTTTAAAATTTGTTGGATAATTTTATAACTAAGTATGCATGTTAAAAAGTAATCACTAGGGGCGCCTGGGTGGCTCAATGGGTTGAAGCCTCTGCTTTCTGCTCAGGTTGTAATCTCAGGGTTCTGGGATCAAGGCCCGCATCGGGCTCTCTGCTCAGCCGGGAGCCTGCTTCCTCCTCTCTCTCTCTCTGCCTGCCTCTGCTGCTTGTGATCTCTCTGTCAAATAAATAAATTAAATCTTAAAAAAAAAGTAATCACTAAAAGAACAAACAACAAACAACAACAAACATATACATATATATGAGAGAGAGAGAGAGAAATACAAATTTATCAATCTACCAGAGGGTGTGAAAAGAGGGGGGCAATAAAGCAAAGACAGAAAATGGGAAATAGAAAACACAGAGTAATTCTATAGTAACAAGACCTCAGGGAGCAGCTAAAATAAATGTCAACAGAGCAATTTCAATTATTAACAGAAAGATGTTATCTAAATAAAATTTAGAAAAATCCAACTATAAGCTGCCTACAAATACACACCTAAAGTAAAACCAAAGAGAAAATATGAAAATAAAGAATAGAAAAATATACACCATAGAGGTACTAACCAAAATAAATTGGTATGGCTATAAAACCAAACCAAACAAAACCAAATAAACAAGCAAAAAATCTGACATAAAATAGACTTTAAAAATAAAATGCTATAGGGATAAAGATTAACACTCTCTCTCTCTCTCTCTCTATATATATATATATATATATACACACACACACACACACACACACACACATACACACAATACTTCTATATATTTTTATATACTATACATAAATTTATAGAATTATAATAGGAACTTAAGAAATTCACAAACTTTTTCCTGTAGGTCAGCAAACCAAAACTTAGCAAGGTTACAGAAGTCTTGAACAACACAATTAACAAGATTCATTTTTTAAAATGTTTTATTTACTTATTTGAGAGACAGAGTATAAGCAGGGGGAGGGGCAGAGGGATAGGGAGAAGCAGAGTCCCCACTGAGCAGGGAGCCTGATGTGGGGTTCCATCTCAGGACCCCGAGATTATGACCTGAGATAACGGGAGCTATTTAACCAACTGAGCCACCCCACCACCCCAACATCCATTATTTAATAGATGTATAATAACATGAACCATTTATTTTTTACGTAATTTCTACAGTCAACGGGGACTCGAACTCAGGACCCTGAGATCAAGAGTGGCATGCTCCACTGCCTCAGCCAGCCAGGTGACCCTCTTGATTTTAAAAGAGAATTTTTTTCTCAAGCATATAGAAGCATTTACAAAAACTGCCTAGGTTCTAAGCCATAAGACTTGTCTCAAAAACATTCAAAGAACTGGAATCACACCAGGGCGGCTCAGTCGGTAGAGCCTACGATTCTTGATCTCACGTCATCAGTTTGAGCTCCACGTTGTGTGTAAAGATTACTTAAAAATAAAATCTTTAAAAACCAAAACCAAAAAATTGAGACAAAGTATTTCACAACTGAGTTAAGAAGTCAATACTTAAGTCAAAGTTTCTTTAAAATCAGAATAAAAAAATCAGAATAAAAAGCACACTTCTAAATAACTGAGGTCAAAGGGAAACTCGTAATGGAAATGAGAAAATGCAGAAGAGGTCAATAACAGAGACCAAACTGGAACAGCAAAACCCCAGCCTAGAACAGGAGCCGCTGCTGGAGCAGTACCTTGGGAAGATGGCTATCCTGAAGAAGAGGAACCATAGACAATTATTGGGCTAAGAATCCCACCTACGAAATCCCAAGGAAGAAAAAACTACATAGACTCGGAGGATACAGAAGAGAGTACAGATGAAAGCTGCCAGCAGATGGGATAGAACACAATCATACCATGGAGGGCTGTCCCGAAGCCCAGTTCATTCTTAGTAAAAGCTAATAAAACATAAGAAATAGTGCAAGCTGGATTAAGAAAGAGGAAGACCGGTCTGAACAACAGTGGACAAGGACAAGAAAAGGACAACTGCAGATACAAGAGAGATTTTTAAAGCAACACAGAAATAAAAATATGTGGAAAATGTTAGGGTAACCATTTTGAAAAACAGAGACAACATGAACAATTTATATATATATATACTGTAACTACAGTGGGAAATAGATTGAATAGATCACTAACCACCGGAAGAAATGAAATCAGTAGTTAAAAATAAGCCACACAAATGTACACATACTGTGGGAGCCAGGGTTCCAAAGCAGCCCCCAAGCAGTCCTCACCTGTCTGGCTCCTCGGACAGGTGTCTCCGCTCCAAATAGTGCAGACCTGGGAAAACCAGGAGGGTGCTGTGCAAAGGAGGAACTGTGACTTCCCAGGCTAAACTACAAAACACACTGTGACTTCTTTTTTAAAGATTTCTCTCTTTTTTATTTTATTTATTTGAGAGAGAGCGTGCGCGTGCACGCATGAGAAGGGAGAGGTCAGAGGGAGAAGCAGACTCCCCGTTGAGCAGGGCACCCGATGTGGGACTCCATCCTGGGACTCCGGGATCATGACCTGAGCTGAAGACCGTTGCTCAACCAACTGAGCCAGCCAGGCGCCCCTGATAGCTCTCTCTTGAGGGATGACAGATGCCTTGGGGGATACCAGTTGCCCGGTCACCAGACATGCAAGCAGCCAGATGAAGAGGGCCACTGGTGAGGATCCTGCCATCGGCCAGCAAAGGATTGCCAACCACATGAGAAACAGACCCTCCAGCCCCTGTCAAGATGACCATGGTCCCAGCCAAGTTTCAGTGATTGACCCATGAGAGGTCCAGAGCCACAGCCACATAATTAAGCTGCTCTGAGGTTTCTGACCCTCAGAAACTGTGTGGAAATCACCTGAAGCCTCTGGGATTTGGTATATTTTTTAATGCAAGCATAGATAACCAGTACACACCCAATAATATAACCATAGATAACTAGTACACACACAATAAAAAAAACCCAACAGACAAAGATGGTGTTGGAAAAAAGTTCTAAAATACATTTAAGGAAAATGTAATCGTATTTTTTTACAAACTGTTCCCGGAGAGATTGTCCCCACCTACTTCATGAGGCTGTCAAAATCAGTCAAAATTTTCAAGGGAATATCATTAATGAACAGATAATAAAAGTTCCAAACAAAACATTAGCAAACTGAATCCAACATGTGTTTTTTAAACACGTGATTAGGTATCCGGTTTACTTACTTACTTTATTACTTTGTAAGAATAAATTTACTTTTCAAAATCTATACATTTTATTCACCACTTCAATACATTGGAGGAGAAAAGCTATCAAGCATTTGAATAGCCGAATAAAATTCAACACCTACTCACAATTAAAAAAAAACAACTCAGTAAACTAGAGCTAGGAAGGTCACATTTATTGATGAAGATTCGAGGCATTCCATTTCGATGAGGATGCTTTCAAGTCCCGGTGACCATTCTATTCAACATTGTATTGCAGGTTCTGGCCAATGTGGGTAAGAGGTTTTAACTACTAAGTAAATAAAAGGTGTGAAGTTTTAATAGGAAGAAGCAAATTATTGGAATTATTGTCGGACAGGGGATAATTGCATAAAAATAAATCTCATTTCTACACACTGGTAATAAACCATAAGAAAATTTAATTTTTTTTTTAGATTTTATTTATTTATTTGACAGAGAGAAACACAGCTAGAGAGGGAACACAAGCAGGGGGAGTGAGAGAGGGAGAAGCAGGCTTCCTGTCAAGTAGGCAGCCCGATGCGGGGCACGATCCCAGGTCTCCGGGATCATGACTTGAGCCGAAGGCAGTTGCTTGACCAACTGAGCCACCCAGGCGCCCCAGAAAATTTAGTTTTTAAAAGAGATAACATCTACAACAGCCACAATTCACAAAAGGGGGAGGAGAGCTAGGAATAAAGCTATGAAAATTTGTGCCAGATTCTTATGCGAAAAATTCTGAAACCTCGTGGAAAGATTATTGAAGACTTAAATGAATAGAAAGGCCAACCATGTTTACAGATAATTGTGCTAGGTATTGTGAACCCTGTAAATTCTCTCCCAGATTGATTTACACATTGCCTGCAATTCCTATCAGAATTCCAGCGGTTTCTCAGTGTAGCTAGCCACACTAATCTTAACAGAATTGCAAAGGGTCCAGAATGGATGAAACTTTTCTGAGGAAGAACAAGGTGGAGTGGTGACTACACCAAGAATTACAAAAGCTACAGTAATGCAGACAATGAGGATAAGACTCGAGCAACAGATCAGGGGTTTAAGCTACAAAACCCAGAAGCCAATTCATGCACATAGGGAAACCTGACAGATGGCAGAGGGAACTTTGCCCAGCCGTGCAGAAAGGATGGGCTAGGTGACGAATGGTCTGGGACAGTGGCGTGCACATTTGTAAAACATACAGTTGATTCCCTATGTCACACTATATAAAAAACAAATTCCACGTGAAAAAACAAATTCTAACTGTGAAAAATAAAACTTTACGACTTTTCAAACCTCTACTTGAGAGTGGGAAGATTTTTTTTCTGATAATTTTGTTCATTTGAGAGAGAGAGACAGTATGTGTCCAAGTAAGGGGGTGGGAGGAGCGGAAGTAAAGGGAGAGAGAATCTGAAGTGGACTCCACGATGAGCCTGAAGGCTGACGGGACTCAGTCTTACAAGCCTGAGACCATAACCTGAGCTAAAGTCCAGGCTGTGGCACTTAACCAACTGAGCCATGCAGGTGCCTTGAGTAGGAAGAATTCTTAAATGAGATTCTTTTTTAAAACATAAACCACAAAATTATATTGCTAAATTTGACTAGATTAAAATCAAAGCTGCCATTCCACATAAGACAGCATAAATAAAGTGAAATAAGCCATAAACTGAAAAAGAATAGTTCCAAAGCATACAATTTACAGAGGATTGGTGCAGAGGATATATAAAGAATTCCTACAAATCAGTATTAATAATAATAAAAAGAGAAAATGCTCCATTATAAATGGGTCAATGTATATACACAGATAATTTTCAGAAGGAATCTAAACATTTAATATTAAGTTTAAACACTTAAAAATAAGTCCACTTAAAAATAGTTCAGCTTCATTGGTTATCAGGGAAATGTAAGATTAAACATGATACTATTTCATATCTATCAGACTGACAAAAATTCAAAATGATAATACCATCAAGAGTTGAGGAGGATGTGGAGTAAATAGGAAACAAAAAGAAAAAAAATGGAAATACACATCCATCAATGAGAGAACAAATAAGCTGTGGAAATTCATCCAAGAGAATATTATGCAGCTATTAAAAGGAATGAACTAGAGCCAAATGCTTCATATGGATAGATCTCAAAACACGTGAAGGGGCACCTGGCTGGCTCATAGTTGTAAGTACATGTCCCACATTGGATGGAGAGAGTAAATAAACTTAAAAAAAAAAAATAGTGAGGGGCGCCTGGGTGGCTCAGAGGGTTAAGCCTCTGCCTTCGGCTCAGGACATGATATCAGGGTCCTGGGATCGAGTCCCACAACAGGCTCTCTGCTCAGTGGGGAGCCTGCTTCCCCCTCCTTCTCTGCCTGCCTCTCTGCCTATTTGTGATCTCTCTGTCAAATAAATAAATAAAATCTTTAAAAAAAAAAAAAAAGTGAGCCCCAGGGAAAAGTTTGAAGAATGCTACACACAGAGTACCATCATTTATAGAAAATTTAAAAACTGGCAAAGCATTATTTCAGCCTGTTCCGGGTGGTATACCCATGTAGTTAAGAGTCTTAAAGCACCAGTAGGAATGTGAAACACCACACTTATCAAGTAGCTCCCCTTGACAGGGGGTGGAAGAGCATGCATAGAGAAAAGACACAGGTGGGGGCTTTCAACTTTGTCACATTTTACTGTGCTAAAAAAAAATACCTTAAGCAAATATAGCAGCTTTTTTATGAAGCTGGTTGAGGTATCTATAGCTGTTCCCCCATAATTTTCCAAGTGTTTGAAGAGAAAGGAGTTTGGGGGAGATGTTTCAGTTGGAGGGGACACTGAAAGGTAAGGCCCACCAAAGCGTATACTCTGTTCTACACTTTGCTCTGTCCCTGCACTTAGACAAGGGCCTGGTACAGAGGAGGTACTTCACAGAGAGCTGCTGCGGGCAAGAGCAAATGCAAAGGCTCTGAGGCACGTCAAGGCATTGTGTTCTGAGAGCTTATCAACAGAACAGCCAACTTCTGTTGAGCCCCCTATGCACCAGCCGCCGACTTCACTATTTGGCTTCGGTTATCTCATTTCATCCTCGCAACAATGGTATGGACCATCATCCTCCTCACTCTCCCAGTGAGGAAACAGGCTTTGAGAGCTAGGTAGCTTGCCCAAGAACTAACAGTGGTTAGGACTAGAGTCCGCATTCCATCAAAAAGTCTGGGTTTTATGCTGTAGGTAAGTCTCAAAAGGTGGAGCAGTGGAAATTAACAAGACAGGGTAGGGCCGAGGAGCCTACAGTGCAGGGGGCATATCAACACAGACTCCAGGGTGAAGGGTGAGTGGAGCACCCGGTGGGGAGGAAGGTGCTTAGCGCTTGGTAGCCTAAGAGGGGAGTACACAGCACAGAACACTTGAGGCTGCCTGGGCCTCAGGGAAGCCTTTACCAGTTGAACTTCACCTGGAAGAAGTCTACATACAAATGCCAGGAACCCAGCTCTTCCTACTCAGTGTCTGACTGGTGTTGTTCAGAGGACCCCCTGCTCTGGACCGTGAGCTCATGGAGCTGGACCACACAGGGCTGAGACCAACCACAGGCGAAAAACAAGATGATTTAATGTCATCTCCTATCTGAGAAAGTTCGCTCTTACCTTTCCATGCACAGAGAAAAAGCCAACTCAAAGCTCTTCTTTTGCAATCACGACAGCAGGAATAATTGCTTGCTCTTTAATAATAAGAGCTAACATTTAGTGAGCACTGACTGTATGCAGGGCACTGGGCGAAGTCAGCATATGACTGATTGTCCTTAACTCTCACAAAAGCTCTGTGAGGGCAGGTCCTCTTTGTCCCTCTCCAGGGATGAGGACAGCAAGGCTTAGAGAGTTGGGGGGGTCTGGCCCAAAGCCCTATGCAGTTAGTAAGTGGAGGAGCTGGGATTTGACACCGTGGCTGTCCAGTCTCCGGCACATGTTTAAACCAGTGCTTCTCACAAGCACAGACATACAATTAAGCAACAAGAGCTTTATGGCTCTCGGCTGGGAGACTAAATGAGAACGTGATGCTACCATGATAAACTAGAAACCAAGCTTATCATTACATTCATGAACACCTGTCACATGTGACGTGCTCCATAATGCTTTGAAATGAGGTAGCATTTAGTTCCAGGAAATGGAAACGAACCTGGTGTCACAATGACATACTTCACCCATGAGGGAAGCTGGGAAAAACAGAGCAGACACACACGTAGACAAGAGCTGTCCTTGGCAGGCACACACAGCCACTCTGCAGGATCCAACCCCCTCATAGGCTTAGACCTCCAGTGAGCTCCCCCTCCGCCCACTTGGGTCACTGGGTGCTAAGATCCTAGCCGGAAGGCTTTGGGCTCCCTATCTCAGTAGGCCTCCTCTGAAAACAGGTGCTGAAGGAGGGAAAGCCAGCACTCTCCCCAGTAGCCCACAGGTCAGAGATACATAAAGTGAGAAAAAGATAGGGCAAGGGAAGGAACCAGAAGAGTTCTCCTTTTCCATAAGTAGATAAGAGAACGATCCATCCTGTCCCCCAGGAGTCACCGTCGCGGGGATCATGCAAGCTCATTTTGTTCATTCATTTCATAAACATTTACCAGATACCGTGTGCAGGAGACAGGCCCTGGCCCAGAGTCAGCCGGCTCCCCTGCACCGCTGCTCCACCGGGAGGAGACCCCTGTCTACCCCAGGGAAAGTGGAGCCCAAACACACACAAACACAATCCACGGCCCGGGGCAAAGCGCGAGAGGATAGGAAAAGCCAAACAGAGGCACACAATTTCCAAGTGTAAGGACTCCTTCTGAGGAGAGGGAGGGAGGAGGCGGGACGCTGGGAGGTGGGATGCGGGGAGAGAGGGAGGGGAGGAGAGAGGAGGGGAGGAGAGAGGAGGGAAGGAAGACGGGAGAGGAAGACAGCAGCTGGGCTGGATTCTCCCCCAGAGCCACCTCTAACCACACTCTGGCCACATTCCTATTAGTTGCAAGGTTTTCCCACCGACTCAAACAAGAGCTCTCTCTCGCTGATTAATCTGCGAAAGAGCCGGGCGAGTTTCACCATAGCAAACACGATGGTCCCCGTTACGACGGCCTGGGTAGCTAAAAGCAGGACATAGAGCCCCCAGAACAGGCTGTGGTCTTGTCGCTGGCCCCCGGCCGCCAGCTGCGCCCGGACTCCGGGCTCCGAGCCGTCGGGCACCGAGGCCGTGTGGGCCGTGGCCGCCGGCAGGACCGGCCGGGTGGCGGCCGGGGCAAGGCGAGGAGGCGGGCCGCGGGTGGCCGGGCACTCCAGGTCCGCGTCCGGCAGGGCCCAGAGCGGCAGGCCGGCGCGGGGTCCGGGGCCGCGGCACCGCGGGGGCTCGGCCTGGCCCACGAGGCCCGGGTGCCGCCGCAGCCACGCCAGGAAGGGCCGCAGGCCGCAGTCGCAGCGCCAGGGATTGTGCCCCAGCAGGACCTCCGCAAGCCGGGGCAGATCCGCAAACGCATCGCCGGGCAGGGTCTCCAGCTCGTTGTGCTCAAGCTCGACCGCCTCCAGGCTGCGGAGGTGGCGGAAGAGCGCGCGGGGCAGGGCCCGCAGCCGGTTGCGGCGCAGCGACACGCGGCGCAGCCCGTCGAGGCCGCGCAGCAAGCCGCCGGGGAGCGCGGCCAGGCCGTTGGAGTGCAGCGCGAGCACCTGGAGTGCCGCCAGGCCCTGGAAGGCGTCCTCGGGGAGCGCGCTCAAACGCGGACTCGCGGTCAGCCCGAAGGCCCGCAGGCCGCTCAGGGGCCGGAAGGCGGCGGGGGGCAGGGTGCGCAGCCGGGTGCCGTTCAGCCACAGCTCGCGCAGGCCGGCCAGCTCCCCGAAGAGCACCTCCGGCACCTCTTCCAGCGGGTTCTCGAACAGGGTCAGGAAGGTCAAATTGTGCGAATAAAGAAAGAGCGCGGAGGGCAGAAACTCCAAGCGGTTTCTGGAAAGAGTCAAGTAGCTCAGGCTCCCGAGCGGGTCGAAGGCTCCCGGGGCTATGGAGCGGAGGTGATTTCTGTCCAGCCGCAGCTCCTTCAGGGCGCGCAGGGGGCTCAGCAGCCCCGCATCCAGAGAGATGAGCTGGTTCGAGTGGAGCACGAGCTTCTCAAGCTTGGCCTGCGCCCCAAGCAGTCCCTGCGGCAGGTGGGTCAGATTGTTTCCCGACAAATCCAGCAGTTTCAGGTTCCCCAGATTGGCAAAGAGGCGAGCCGGAAGGAAAGCGAGCTGGTTTTGGTTCAGAAAGAGCTCCTGCAGGTTAACCAGTTTCTCAAACATGTTCTGGTCGATGTCCTTCAGCTCGTTGCGGTCCAGAAACAACTGTTCCAGGAGCACCACCTCGTCCAACAGCGCGGCCGGCAGGTGCGTGATCTTGTTGTGCGACAGCCTCAGGGTTTTAAGCTTTATCAGGTCGTGGAAGGCGCCGGGGGCAATGGCGGCAATGTGGCTGTCGGACAGCATCAGGCGCTGCAGGACCGTCATGCCGCGGAAGCTGTCGTTCCGTAAGGTGCCGTGGCCCATTCCCGAGAGCAGGATGTGCGTGAGGTTGGCGGGCAGGCCGAGCTGGGCGAGGCGCGCCACGTGGCCCCCGGTGCACAGCGCGGCGTCCCGGAACACACACTTGCAGGCCGGGGGGCAGGGGAACGCCCGGGCGCGCAGGAGCCCCAGCGCCACGCACAGCAGGGCGCTCCTCAGCATGTCTGAAAAGGCAACAGCGGGACGTCTGTAGGCGACGAGCCTTGGAACCCTGCAGAGGCAGGAGCCCTTTGCTCCGCCTGTCACTGACTTTGAGTATTACCCAGATACAACTAAGTATCTCATTTCCCAGGAGGGCAGATTTTCCTGGGCGGTGGAGAGACATTCGCTCTACACTGAGACGTCTCAGTCTTTGGTTCTGCCGGTTTTCTACTCTCAGTTTAAAGCACCGAGATTAAAGCGTTTTCCAGCTATAGTTAAAAGCCAGTACTTTAAAATCTTTCCACAGAACTAATGAAAATTATCGTTCTCACATCGAAGCTCACAGACATCGCTAAGCAGTGCCCACGGGGAAGAGAGCCCTGCTCTTCTTGCCTTTCCTCAGCGGTGGCTATAACCAACAGACAGATCGGGAACAGCAAAGGCTGGAAAAACAACAGCAACCACCACCTGATTCTTTGCACCATAGTCGTGCTATATGCACAGGTATTTATTCTACAAAAACAGTCCCACCCTCTAGTAGCAAACACCTTTAGTTAGCCCAGCGAGAAAAACAGGGAATACCTATCACTTTATGCCATTCATTGTTCTCAGTGCTTTATTTACATTCATCCATTCAGTCTTTACAATAGCCCTATGAGGTAGATCCTATTCTTATCCCTGGTTAAAGGATGATGAAACTAAGGCACGGAAGGGGTGAGTAACTTAACCATGGTCACAGAGCTAGAATTGGAGAATAATATTTCTGATTGTGTCATAAATAGGGAGCTATCATTTCTAAGATGCTTAACAAAAAATAGGAACTGGTAGCATTGAATTACATGTGAAATATACACAGTAATACTACTCTGCCAAAATAAGGTTTCCCAAGTGTTATTTTACACAAATCATTTCTGGTACAAAATTTTACAATTTATGCACACAACCAAGCCCTCAGTTGCCCACAGTAATTTTTAAAGTATTTGGCCTTACCTGAGATGGTGCTGTACCCAAAAGCGACTGAAGGGCTCAGGGCTTTGCCTATGATTCAGCACTTTCCAAAGGAAGAAAGAAGTGTCCTTGCATCCTGAGGATAAAGACTTTACCAGAATAAAAGTCATGGAAAGGACCCTATCTCAGAGGGCAGATTCTGGTTCTTAATGACAGAACGCTTCAAACTGAAAAAGAGACCATATATAATTTAAATCCTACTGTCAAAGCTGAATGGCTAAAAGCAGAAGGAAGAGAAGGTGCTCCCTAAAATGGCACATTATGACAATGATGCTGGGATAGCCTAGTGACATGGTTGGATCGCTGTGGCAGCCATACCCCTGGATGGACCACACTTCCTTTATGTCTTCCTTTTCCCACATTGCCCAATTCTCTATTCCAGTTCTCCTCTCCCCCTTTGAGGAATAATAAGGCCAAAAACATTCTCGAGTATGTTTGAAAATGGCACCACAAGGCTGAAAGGTGTTCATATGTTCTACTTAACTTACATGTCCAGCTGCTTTCCACAATAGTACCAATATGTATGTAATGCCACCTACCATGCATGACAGTTCCTGTGCCTCACAGCTCTGCCCATACTTGGAACTGATTTTTTTTTAATTTAGTTTTTACCATTCAAATGAAGTCATTGTCTCAGTGTGGTTATAATTTTTCATTTCCCCCATTTCAAGAACTTGAGCCTCTTTTCATATTGTCTTTTAAACATTTTTTTAAAAGAGTTTATTTATCTATTTGACAGAGAGAAACACAGCTAGAGAGGGAACACAGGCAGGGGGCGTGAGAGAGGGAGAAGCAGGCTTCCCGCTGAGCAGGGAGCCTGATGGGGGGCTTGATCCTGGGTCTCCGGGGTCATGACCTGAGCCGAAGGCAGTGGCTCAATGGAGCCACCCAGGTGCCCCTCTTTTCATATTTTTTAAAGATTTTTATTTATTTATTTGACAGAGAGAAACACAGCCACAGAGGGAACACAAGCAGAGGGACGGAAAGAGGGAGAAGCAGGCCTCCCGCCGAGCAGGAAGCCCGATGCAGGGTTTTATCCTGGTTCTCCAGGATCATGACCTGAGCTGAAAGCAGTTGCTCAACCAACTGAGCCACCCCAGACGCCCCTCTTTCCATTTTTTTAATGCCCACTTGTGCTTGCTTCATCTCAGAAATGTTGGGTACTTTTTCCCATTTTCCTATATGCAAAATATGTATGCTTTTTAAAAAACTGAACATTATATATTCTGGATGCTAATCATTTTGTCAGTTATAGGTGTCAAATATCTTCAACTACTTTGTGGTTTGCCTTTTCATTTTCTTCGTGATGTCTTTAGATGGACGTAAGTCTTAATATAGACAAAGTTATCAATCTATTATGATTTTTTTTTGTATCAAAATAAATCCTCCCCTCCCAGGTAAAAAGGAAAAAAGTTCTCCTATAATGCCTTACTAAATTTTAGTTTTGTCAATTTTAGGTCCATAATCCATATTGAACTGATATTTGTGTGATATGTTTAAGTGGAGTCCAAGTTTATCTTTTTCCCATTAACATCCCAGGTGTCCTAGTCCCATTCATATATAATTAAACCCCTTCCTTCAGAGCTACAATGTCAGCATAGTCATGAGCTAGTGTCTCATGAACGTGTGGGTCTATTTCTGGGCTATTTCATAATCCCTGCCCCAACACCATGCTGAAATAACCTTTTAATGTTTAAAGCCAGAAAATATCCAGCATTTTAAGTGTGAAGAAACAGACATTGTCATACTACAATGGTGGACTATCCACTGGAACAAACTTTCGGAGGGAAATTTAGCAGCATCAATCAAATTAAAAACACACATATCCTTTGTCCAGCAGGTCCACTGCTAAAAATATGTGCTTTGTCTAAGCTCACTAACATTTGTGCACAGAATGGGGCACCTGGGACTGTCAGTAGAGCACATCGCTCTTGATCTCAGGGTCAGGAATTCAACCCTGTTAGGTATGGAACCTACTTAAAAATAACTGCACAAAAACACCGCACATTGTATAGGAGGGAAAAAAAAGGCCCCAAATGGCCAGCAATAGGGAAGTAGTCATCTGAATTATGAAACATCTATGCAGTGGAACAGCTTGTGGACTTAAGAATGAATCTGAGCTGCAAATGCTTATGTCTTTCTCCCATACACAGAATGATGTGAAAGGACAGCAGAACATACAGGTACAATGGGATTCCAGTTGTGCAGATTTCAAATCAGAGTTTAAGACTTTGTGTCAGAGTCTTGTAAGCTCCTGTGGCCTTTTTCCCCAGAAAGCACTCCAATCAGAATGACCTCCAACGTTTATTCTTTGAAAAGAGCAGAACATTCTGAATGCCCAAAAGGGTATGGAAGTTGCAGTCAGTGGAGGGACAGTATTGAGTCCTTTGCTGAAAAACTGGATGAAGTATTGAAAAGTATTTTGGACAATGAAGTCAATGGTTCCCGTTTTCACATCCTTTGAATTTTGGATTCACACAGCAGGATTTCTAACCGCTATGCTAAGAGGCAACTTCTGTATAAAGTCACCCCAGCCTTTCCTAACAGAGCCGGCTGCCTGGACGAGACACACTTTCTCCTTGGTGAGGGGAGACTCTGAGGTCAGGGCGCTGGAGGGATCTCTGTGCATTCACAGAGCAATCACAGCTCCAACTCTCAACAGTGACGTTCTCATCCAGACTCCTCCAACTCCACGATTCCCTGCAATACATACTTGAAACACAGCACCTGGCAGTGACGTGCAGGCAAGAGAGAGACCTGCAGAACTGTGCCCCTGCCCCTTCTCCCCAAACCACAGTGGCTGGGACAAACTTGGGACTCTGAACCTTCACACCACCCAGTCCATCACACAGGCCACAGCAGAGGAGGCAGGCCTCCTGTAGGACCTGTCACACCCAGAACGACTGCCCATCCCAGCACAATGGCCAACACAAACCCTGCCTTCTCAGGGGTTTCTCGGACTGATGGTTAGTTCCACAGCTTCTCCCTCCCTGGGAGTGCTCCTTCTGCACCCCGGCTGCCACTCCACTTCATACCTGTTGTGCATTACATGGCCTTATTAGCTCTGAGTCCGGACGTCCTGTTAATAGATAAGCGTCCGGTCTTAACGTTTCACAATTTCCCTCAGACCTTACACTTCACATTTGCTTCTACATTGTACTTGACTAATGAATGGTTTTCCACGGGATGGTCACACACGTGATGTGATACATATGCGGGATGTGATATTTATATTCCCTTCAAAAATACAAAGTTAAAAAGGGGAAATGCAAAAGTATGAAGTAGAACAATAAATCCAGAAGGGCAGTATTTGTATGGCTAAAAGGCAAACAAATGGATAAGGAGACAGAAAAAAATGTCATTTCATTCATTTAAATTTTTATTTTGAATAGCTTCAATCCAAAAAAAGATTTCACTAAGTTATTTACAGTGCTGAATGTACAATTATGAATGTATGCCTTTTCGACATCAGGGTACCATTCTTGAGCAGCAATACAATTTAAAAAATATAAAGATGCAGTATCATTTCTGATATAAAGTTACTTAAAAAAAATCCAAAGTCTTAGGGAATTCACAAATCATAACAGGAAGTAACTATCTTATTAATTTCATGTGCACATAATTACCAAATTTTATTAAATTAAAAATGTGTAAATGCCCATAGACTGTACAAAAATTAACATCCCACATTTTGTCAAAAGTTTCCAACCACCACCCACCATAAATATACAAAAACCTATTTTCAGATTATGTCAAAACTGCATGCGTGAGATCTTAGAATGTTTTCTAAAGCTTGAATTTCGCTCTTTTCTGGATATTGTATCTACAGCCATTTGGGGAACAGAATTCATAAACACTGATATGTTATTTACCATGCCTCTGACACTGTGCAGTATCTTCACAAACACGAGAGACAGAATACATAGTTAAGACTGCAACAGTTCTGTTTAAATGCAAGTGCAATTTGGAAAGCTCTCAAATGTAAGAATTATAAAACTAATATAAAAAGTATTTCTTTTCTTGTTGGCTTAGCCACTTTTTTCAA
This sequence comes from Spilogale gracilis, assembly GCA_004023965.1. NCBI lineage: Eukaryota > Metazoa > Chordata > Mammalia > Carnivora > Mephitidae > Spilogale > Spilogale gracilis. Next base: position 138,914 of record PITA01000546.1, read on the forward strand.
GCATTATTTGCAGCATTGCTTTACAGCAGTTGGTGCTAGAAGATACAAAACATATAGTTACCACTATTTATATTTGAGGGAGAAAAAAAAACTTTAAACAACCCTGAGGGAGACACACATTAAAAATCTTGTTATTTATTTAAAAAGTTAAAAAGTTACATATCATTATTTAACAATTACTTTCCCAGACATTTCTGTCCTTAAGTATGTGCATAAATAAAATTTAAATCGGCAATATTTATTAATCTTTAATACATCAAAATAAGATATGTACAGATTTTTAAATTTAGGTCTGTATACACTGAAATAATTTAATGTGAAGTTCAGAATCAAAATTACTATGTAAAGGTGACCTACAGAGAGAGAACTCAGTCTACCTATGGCACTGAGTAGGACCCACACCTGGATTCACAGACATTCTTCAAATAACATTCTGGAAACCATCAACTGCAACTTGAACAACCCACCTTGTCGATGTTCAAATCCAGCTTCCTACAAATGCTTTCCCACCTACCTAAAAACCTCATTCCTTTGAAACAATGTGGACAGATGAGATATAAAACCCTTATAAAATCTAAATGTTAAAAAAAAAGAAGGGTGTAAAAAATATAGCTCTTTATGATCATGCTCGTAAAGATGTTAAATACAAACCAATAACTGGATTTTTAAGCTGCTACTTAGCAGATTATATGCTTCAGTATTTAAATCAAAGAATAAAGTTTACAATTCTGGGAAATCACTTAGGAATAATGCTTGTACATATACTGAAAATGGATGTGGAAATTAGAAAATGATCAAGGGATAAGTAACTATAGAAAACAGTGCTAATTCACAGCTCAAGAGGTCTAAGATGCATAGCTTCATAGAATCATTCATGAAACAATTGTTCTTATCTAATGTGTATTAATATCATATTATACTTTTGATGGAAAACTTCGATTATATTTTTGTAAGAATCATCAGTGGCAATAGCAGTAACAGTGATCCTGAGTGTAACTTACATTTTCCTATAGTTACCTAACATCATTCAGATCTCTGCAGCATAAAAAAAGAGAACCATGTGGTTCTATAGTTCTGGCTAACATCTGATAAACTGGTAAATATCTATCAGGAAAATAATGATCAGCTGGAAGTGGAAAGCACAAGCCTGCTACCAGTTAAGGAAGAACACAGGATAACATCACACAGTTTTAGGAGTTTAGTGTCCATTTTATAGCAATATCAGTTTCCTTGTTTATCGTAACTGGGCTTTGCCAAACTACTGGAACTTACCAAGAAAGGCATTTTAAGTTACTTTAATTTTGTTTAAAATTTAAACATAACCAGACAAAAGAGAAAGGTGAAAAACACTTTTCACATTTCTTTTGGCTCAATGAATGTCTATTCTTTAACTTTATTTTAATTTTTCTTCCAGAAATTTTTACAACCAAGTAATGTCCTTTGTAAACATCTAACCTTAAATAGGTAAGCTCTGATCTCTGGCGCCACCTAATGGCATAAGACAAACTCACCAAGTTCCTACTGCTTTGAAAAAATAGCAGTCACTCAAACCCACTCACTCATTTTGAAGCCTCATTATTTATAGGAGAAACATGTATCAACCCTTAAAAATTTCAGAAGGTTGAAGTCTAACTAAAAAACTAAAAACAAAAGCCAATGCACTATTATTCTATGTTGTTAATTAAAAACACAGAAGAAGATAAATATTTAAAATGGTATTAAAACCTGAGGGGGGTATGTGAAGAGATATTATTAGATCTACAACTACAGCCCCCCCCAAATCTTTTCCTCCTAGTGAAAATGGTTCTACAACATTTAAGTGAAGTAAATTATACTACTGACAGCAGACAGACCACAAGATCTATTTAATAACTTTGAGGGACATCTGAAGAAGGCAGTGAAGCACCTTGCTGATTAGAAAAATAAAACCCAGGCAGTTTGTACAGAAAATATAAAACCAAAAATGGAAATTACCTGAGTTGTTCTATAAGCAACACCATAAAACTCCTAGGCTATCAAAGGGAACTGGTGTATGTATATACAGAATTCTTTGGAAGAAATTTTAGAATCAAATGCAACAGGCTTTCTGCCTATTTTCACTGGAGGCTAATTAACAACAATTTTATTTACCAATCACAAACTTAGGCCAGGTATGTAAACAAGGACTTTAATAAGGGGGTTGTGAAAATAAACTTAAATGGATAAATAAGGTCTCAGAAGCTAATGTTTAAAAACCTATCAAATACCAACTTTCTTCTGTACCCTACATAAAGAGTATCACTGAGGTTAACAAGAAAATCTGGAAATATATATAATATGCAGTTACTGAATGAAGATATAGGACTTCACAGACTGATTATTAATTTAACCAATCTTTATGTTTTGTTCCATTTAGTAAAAAAAGGGAAAAAAAGCTCTCATATCAGCTACTATATTAGAAGGGACATAAACTGAAATGGTGCCATTCTGACACAGAGGATCAGAATGTTCTAAAATTACATTCTCCTGCTACCAGCATACCACCAAGAGCGATACATTGCTATGTTATGGTGATAATTTGACATGATCCGTTCTCCTTAACTAAAGCTTTAGCTTCTGTTGTTGTTTGAGGTTTGGGTGGCCATTCTGGATCAACCAAGAGCTCCTGAGCCAGATACATGTACTTTGCCTTTGGTATCTTCTTTCTACAGCCCAGGGCCCAGGAAAAGCAGCATTTTCCCCACCGATCCACTGACTCCTAAGAAAAGAAGGGGGGAAAAAAAGAACACACTAGTGGATTAAGGTCTGCTTGTTTTTAACACGGTTTTTTTTTAAAACGTAATATATCACCACAGAAAAATAAGAAAAAATATCCAAGTAAAAAGGTCAGCTTTTAATTATTTATGAACATATTTTTAAGATTAGACTTTTTAAATTATCAATGCAATTTCATTTTATTTAGTTTTATGTACCTATCCTCTTGCATACAGATACATTTTTAAAATAACTTGCAGATCTGGATTCTATGACTCTATACACAAAATATCAAATGTGTTTAGGTAACTTTACACTACTCAGAAAGAAAACATTTTTAATATTTAATATGGAAACCCTCATATTCTATCCCAGATTTTACCACTGCTCCTAGCAATTTAGCCAGCTGTCCATTTCTGGAAGAAAGCAGTGTAAAAATATTATTATTACTATTAATGTCATCTTTCAAAAAATAAAGTATGACAAAAATATTGTTAGGCTAAAATTAGAACTTAAATCGTGCTTATTGTCAATCACTTTACACATTTTCATTAACATAAAAAATTTTCATTTTATAATTATGCTTTCCCCTGGTGTTCCACTATTGGAAAGAAGTATACAGAAAGGTATAAACCAAATACTATTTCTCACTATTATTTCATTAAAAAAGCTCTGCTGGCATTAAAATCCTTCTGGATCAATCCTGATGTTTTTGTTTTTAAGATAATTTATTTATTTGTCAGAGACAGAGAAAGAGAGAGCAGAAGCAGGGAGAAAGGAAAGCAGAGGGAGAAGCAGACTCCCTGCTGAGCAGGGAGCAGGATGCTGAGCTCCATCCCAAGACCCTGGGATCATGACCTGAGCCAAACGGAAGGCAGCTGCTTCACGGACTGAGCCACTCAGGTGTCCCAATCGTGATGTTTTTAATGAATGCAGTTTCAGATAAATAATCTTTGAAGAATAAGACGGCAGTTATTATACAAAAATGTAAATTCAAAACAGGTCCTCAGAATTTGACTGAAATTAAAAACACTGAAATAAGATAAAACTAAAATGACTACACTGAGACCTTAGTTATAATTCACTTCTGAAGAACACTTTCTAATTGCTTTGGCTGTTGCTCTTTCAAAGCAAAATTTAAATCCAAGTTTTCTTGTTGTGTCAACATATAACTCAAGCTGCAACTAGGTCTTCTCTCAGCAGGAGTACTCTCATAAAATGAAATTAACATAACTGAGGTCAGCATTCTAATGTTAATACCCAAAAGGGTTTCATCATCAAGGAAGGCAAATTTGCTAGGACATGTTTTGAGACGTATGTTTCTTAAATTGGCCAGCAGAGAACAACAAAAATAATTTAAAAACTCTTTAAAACTTTTAAAGGTCTTTCAGTTTATTTTGTTAACAAAACAAGCAAGCTGCACTGGTGCCAGGAATTCACAGGCAAAAATAAGCTGTATGAGGGTGGGGGAGGGGGCACTGGAGATCATTTATCTGGTAGCCTCTTTACTGTCATAGCTAAAAAGAGTTACCCCTTAAAAGAAATCTACAAGAAAATACCTGGCATAAGGATACAAGAGACTAGATAACAGATGATCCAAATAACAAATACAACTAACCCTTGGACAATTCGGGTTTCAACTGTACAACCCCAATCATGCAAAAAAATTTTTGATAAATCCAGTCATTATCCAGTATTTGATAAATACAGAACTGAAATGTATTTTCTCTTAAAATTTTTTCTTTTTTTAAAGATTTGATTTATTTATTTGACAGAGAAAGCACAAGCAAGCACAAGCAAGCTGAGCGGCAGGGAGAGGGAGAGGGGAAGGGAGAAGCAGTTTCCCCACTGATACAGAAGCTCAACTCAGGGGAAGGCAGACTGCTTCACTGAGCCACCCAGGCACCACCCCTGCTTATGATTTTCTTAGTAACACTTTCTTTTCTCTAGCTTACTTTATTGTAAGAATATAGTATATACTACATACAACAAAGTATGTGTTAACTGCCTGCTTACATTATCAGTAAAGCCAATAGCAGGCCGTCACAAGTTTTGTTTAGTTTTTTTTTTTTGTTTTTTTAAAGATTTTATTTATTTATTTGACAGAGAGAAACACAGTGAGAGAGGGAGAAGCAGGTTTCCTGCCGAGCAGGGAGCCCGATGTGGGGCCTGGGGGCCTGAAACTGGGACTCCGGGATCATGACCTGAGCCGAAGGCAGAGGTCCAACAACTGAGTCACTCAGGCACCCATTTTTGTTTTTAAGATTTATTTACTTGAGCGGGGCAGGTGTGTAGACTGTGTGTGTGCGTGTGTGCGCGCGCACGCGTCAGTCTCACAACTCTGAGATCATGACCTGAACTGAAATCCAGAGCCAGACAGCTTAACCAACTGAGGTGCCCCAGTAGTTAAGTTTTTGAGAAGTCATAATTTATACACAGATTTGGGCTGCAGAGGGAGGGGGGCAGTTAGAACCTCTAACACCTGTGTTGTTCAAGGGCCAATTATAATTCCTGTCCACATACACATGTCGTATAGGCACATACCCAGTACACCTTAATATTTAACCTAAGAAGGGACTCACTACTTGAATCCATTTTTTCCCCAAAGTGTTGACATTCTTCAATGTTAATTGTGGAAAAGATCATTGTTCCTAAATCAATCTGAAGGCTGTCACTTTTTATTTTACACCCTGTAGCACTGTTAAAGGACCACAGGAAAAGGCTAATGCTGAATGCTGACTTTAAAAAAAAAAAAGCAAAAACATGGGCGCCTGGGTGGCTCAGTTGGTTAAGCGACTGCCTTTGGCTCAGGTCATGATCCTGGAGACCCGGGATGGAGTCCCACATCGGGCTCCCTGCTCGGTGGGAAGCCTGCTTCTCCCTCTCTCACTCTCCCTGCTTGTGTTCCATCTCTGGCTGTGTTTCTGTCAAATAAATAAAAATCTTTAAAAAAAAAAAAAAAAGCAAAAATATGTAAGTCTTGTCTGTCCAGATTGAAGGGCAATGCGACAATGCACAGCAGGCTGAATTAAGGCAAGTCACAGCCCTGTATCTTCAAATTTAAGAAACACACATGCCTAGGTCCACTGTTTCCTACCTGTAGGAAGTGAGGCAAGCAATAAAATCAAAACTAATTTCACTGCAAAAAGAATCACAACAGAAATCTTTTAACATTAAGGTGCGTATTTTTTAAAAATCCTCATCTCATTAAAAACAAGTACACTTGTAATTTAGAAAAAATAAATTAGGTCACATTAGGGAATCCCCCTTCCACTATAATTAGAAACATTCTGTTCTGTACCACACCTTCCCCAAATATCATACACATAAAATACAGTGCGGGCAAGCATACATTTGTTAGTTTACAAACACAAATACACCACATACATCCACAAATAAAATGTAATTCACCGGTAGAGAAAAAAGGTGCTACAGGCATGCTAGAATGAGAAATGACCCAAGAGAGGCAGAGATGATGACAGCAAGAAGAGAAAAGCAAGCTCTGTGCCACAAGAAGGGCCCAGAATGAGCACTCAGGTCTCCCCAAACATCTCGGTGTAAGTCACCAAAGCAGGAGAATCCTTTAGCTATAGCAACTGGATCTTCTCATTTGCTCCCAAAAGGAAAGGTTAAACAGTCAAGCATATCCCTCAAAGATGAGTAAGAGGTCTCCAGCAGAGAGACCACAAAAAACTTTCAAAAAGATCTACAGCTAAAATTCTCCTGCTTCTCAGACCATTCCAAGCCTATTCATTCTACAATCCCAATGCCAGTGTACTGTAAGGACATGTTTTTCATGGTAGCATTTAAAATATAAAGCCATGCTTATGGGGGAAATGTTGTAATGTTACTGTGGTTTTCATAATAGTCTTCTTCCATACCAATCCCAAATATAAAATAAAGACAATCAGAATTAGCATTCTATCCAAATAAGCTCAAATAATGCTCGAAGTGGCATAAAGATTATAGTTAATACTTGCTTTTCCCCACAAAAGGAAAACATAATCAGGCACAAATCCTGATTTGATCCAGGCAGGATCAAACTACATGAGGACATGATCCTAAGTCCATATCTACCATTAAGTGGCCTCAGTTTACCAGACATAGGATACTAACAACAAATGCTTCTTAGTAAGATAATATGCAGCACAGGTAAAGCTTTATGGAAAATTCTTCTTGAAATCAGAAACCCTGGGCTTCAACTCCCAACTCTGTCATTCATTAGATGCAGAATGACTTGGCAAGTCAACTGAAAGTTGCTTCTTTCTGTATCTAGTGAAGTTAGAAATACTTTGAGATTTGGGAGAATGCTGGAGGTGTTATACAGTGTGCCTTTGTCGATTATTCCGTATTTTAGACAAAGTTACTAGGGATTTTCAGATAAGGCTCTTGACTTCCCAATCCAACTAAGACCTAGTTCCTAGGGCCTCTAGCTTTGATACTTCCAACCCAACTCAATAGCCCTTTGTCTATATGGTAAGGAAGGAAAAAAAAGAAATAGGGTTTTGCTTCCCCCAGAATTAATATAGATGGTTGGGAGTTGCAGTCTGAGGGGATTCTTGATATAAAAGAGCACAGAGCAGGCAGACGTGGAATGAGAGTTTGTGGCAGAGGATTACAGTAATCACAGAAGTCCTTGATGTAGCAGGTTACTCTCACCTCTACTTTCTCACCTTCAACCTTGGCACTAGTGTCATCTTGGACTAAAAATTCTTAGTGGTGAAGGCTCCTAGATGGCTCAATTGGTTAAGTATCTAGCTCTTGATTTCAGCTCGGGTCATGATCTCAGGAACCATGGGATCGAGTCCCATGTCAGGCTCCACAATGAGCATGGAGTCTGCTTGGGATTCTCTGTCTCCCGCTGCCTCTGCCCCTCCCAGCCTCCCGTTCATGTACACTCTCTTGCTTAAAAAAAAAAAAAAAAAATCTTTGTGGTGAGGGGTTTGTCCTGCTTACTACTGTAAGATGCTTATTTAGCGGCATCCCTGCCTGCTACCTAAACTACATGCCAGTAGCAACCCCTCTCCCCTCCAGTTGTGACAACCAAATATGTCTTCAGACACCAGCAAATATCACGGTAGGGAGGGGCAAACAGAACAGTCTCTGACTGAGAATCAGAACATTATGGTACTATGATTAGCTGGTTCCTGAAGGGTCACAAATGTGAATAGTGAAACCACATTACACACAGACATGTCAGAAGATGAAAGTGTATCATTCTGTGCTAAAACACTGTAAGAACTCTTTTTTTTTTTTTTTTAAGATTTAGGGAAAAGCACTCCACTGAACCGGGAGCCCCACATGGGGCCTGACCCTAGGATCGTGACCTCAGCCCAACCAACTAAGCCACCCAGTGCCCCTAAAGAACTCTTTTCTAAAGCCAGTAATTTAAAAAATGCTTTCTTAATCATGACTACAGAAACTGAAGACTAAAATTCTTGTCTATTCTGTGCTTCTCAGAACAAAGTGACAAACACACGAAGTGTTGGGGCTGCCTACGCCTGACCACTCTTTACCTTCACTCTTTCCTCTGAACACTTCAGAGATAGGACTTCACATGAGAGACACATACTCTTAAAAATAAGGAGGACACATACTAACAAATTTTTAGAAAACAGGTATTTAGCAAATGATAGAATTTTCTACCATTTAATTTTGGTTGAAAAGTGAGGAGAAATTTCTAATTCAAACATTTTAAAGAAGGCTTAAGATGACCACTTTAAATAGGGATATAATGCCTCCTCGGAACCTGCATTTTCTGTTTAAAGTTTTGTTTTTTGTTTTTGTTGTTGTTGTTTTTAAGTAATCTCTACACCTAACATTGGGCTCAAACTCATAATCCCATCATCAAGTGTCACACGCTATACTGATTGAGCCAGCCAGGTGCCCTTGCATTTCCTGTTCAGATCAACAGTTAGAGAACTCTTTGGAGTTGCTGAAAACTCAATGTAAATGTTTTCCTTGGCCTAGGCCTTTGCCAATACAAACATTTCATATGAGAACTGATGACATGAGCCAGAATCTACCCTTTGAGTTCATGTAGTGAGGTAACCCCAAGGAAAAAATTTGGACACAGAAAATTTAGCTAAAGGACATGAGCTCCTGATATAGCTGTGGCCATATCACTACACTGCTTTGAGAAAAAGGAACTAAAGCTGAAGCCAGACTCATCCTATCACTACCGAATGCTCATTTTTCATTAAAAAGGAGTAGGAAAGGAAACAGCATTCCATGGGACCTCTTATAAAGAAAGCAATTTGTGATATTACTCTGGGCATCAAGCCTGCTGAATTACCAAAATAAAGCTCAGGAAGTTGCTACTTAGGTAAATGAAGGCTAAAAGTAAAGGAGTGGCCCAACTCAGAAATGCCAGGGAATCCTCTTGAACTCTGAAAGCTTTCCTTGTGCCACAGGATGAGTGGAAGATTTAGAACTTACATGTGTAAAAGCACATCACCTACCTACATTCAGCGATGGGTCAGGTAATGAGATGGGGAGACATTGTATTGTCAAGTTCTCTATACCCAAACGGGACAGATCAGAGCTGATTCATTGGTATGGGTTTAAAAAAAAATAAGACTGACCTTATATGTTATTTTATATGTTGTATAAGTACATACATATGCTTCTACACATACCCTATAACATATATTAGTTATGTAAGTGTATGTTACAATGTGTAACTATACTTCAACATCCAAACACCAGGAAATGGGTTTTATTCATCTGTTTCTCTTTTTACTGTGGAGCTTGCTTATCTTTCAAATAACACACTACTGAATGGATCCAGAAAATCAAAAGTCCTAAGTTATGATTTATATGAAGATATGCATGGTCTCTGAAAATTTTTCTAAAGAGAGACCTTATGTTTGGAAAAGAAATAATTCCTCAAACTTCTGGCCTCTGAACTCTGATTCATAAACAATTGCCATCTCGTAACTACATTTACATGAATCCCATTTAGGTTCTAATGGGACTCATAAAAACTACAAACACAGAAACCATAGAAAAGTGGAAGACTTAACTCTCACCACTGAGAACAAGACCGTCATACACAATGAAGATAAGGATTGGAATGGAAAAGAGACTTATGAAATTTCTGAAGTCCTGAAAAGCCTGTAACAAACGTTTGCCACGAATTTTCTAGGACTCCTTACAGAGAATGAAATGCCAGGCATAGGGAGAAAGGGTGAGGCAACACACAACAAAACACCACCCTACAGAAGGCAGGGCACACAACTAACAGAGCCTAAATACACATGAAGAATTGAGAGTAAGTGCTGATTTCCAACCTGTGGTGGCTGTGTGGTGGTGAAGCGATATTCTCCTTGTTTGTCTCGATTGAACACAACTTTCCAAAGGACCATGTCAAGGAAGAAGTTCTGAGAGATATTCCAGTGAGTTAAGAATTAAAAATGACTAAGTCATTCTTTATTAATGTGCACATTATAAAAGGCTCATACAATGCTGCATCATCAGTGAAAACATGACTTGGTTTTCATATAGACAATTTCAGTTAATATTTGAAAAGGATAAAGTATGATAGAACCTTTTTTTTTTACAAGATAACTCTTGTAACTAATAGAAATCACCATAAAATTCTTGATAAAATGGGACCTCTAAAATTTCCAGAAAATAAGGCTTTTATTTGAATCCTTGGGTCTTTCCCATAGTAAAATCATGCTTATAATCTGAGTCCTTTTTCTTAACAATTATTTTCATTGAATTAATATATTAATTCTGTATCTATAAATGAAAATGAGTATGATCTCACTAGAGTCCACAGAAATAATTCTCTTGATAGTGAGCAAAAATAATAAATTAAGAGGTGAGAGGATTCCCTAAAAATTTTCTTTAAATTTTATCTTAAGTAACATTTGCGTGAATAGATTGAACTTATACTGTAGGAAAAGGAAAGCTTTTAAAATATAATATCTTGGATGTGCTTTCTAGCATCCATAAAATAGCAAAATACTTTCCACTGGGGAACAGAAAAAGATCAGTAGCATAATATCCACACTGCCTACTATGGCTCAAATTTAAATACCAAGTCATCTTTTAGAAAGATAACAAATTAAGCATAACTTTCAAGTCGAGAACTAATGTCACCAGAGTATACACATTTTCCAACAAAGTATCTAATTTTAATTCAAAAGTTTGCCCTATGAAGAAACCCTTCACTTAAAAATCACAACTGTATCTCTTTCTTCCATTTCATATACTGCTACTATAGGACTGAATCATAATAGTTCTGAGAACAGACAAAATTTTATTAATAAGCAGCAAATGAGAATTTACTAGCTGGAAGTCAACTTAAAGGCAATCTTAATAGGAGAATAACTATGTAATATACAATGGATCAAAGAGGACTTAAGACCTCCAGAGGAAACTCACAAGTAAATACCAAGGAGGAAGTTCCAGTAATCAGTGCCAGGAAGTTCACAGTGGTCATTATTTTATACTTTAAATAAACTGTTAAATTTTATTACATTTCATGGAGAAAGCTCCCTCCTTCTTTTCCTTCAATAGGAGATTTTATTGTATATCACAGGTCTCTGATGGTACACTCCCACTCTGATTTCAGATCACTGGTTTACTAGTTTAGGGGCCACCTGAGCACCAATCTTCTCCCCTTTCTATAGATCACTAATTTTTGCTATCTCACTGTTTGTTTTCTCCTATCTGTATGAGTGCAGCTATGTCATATCACTTAATATAACAATTATCAGTTCATGGTAAAGGTCACAAGAGAGAGCTAAATCAATTTAACTAAAATAAGACTGAAACTCTTTGTGGGCTTCCATGATGTTACCTGTCCTCTTCCCCCAGGCTAATAAATCCCCAAGAATCCGAAAGCAGCAGTGTAGCCATCTGATTATCTGAAGTGCTTACCTCCACCATGATAGATACAAGGGCATTGACAAGAACAATCATGAGCATAGTTATACGCCACTGATATGGCACACACACTATCTGTAAGACAAAAATTTTTAAGTTAAAATTGTAGCATGCAGTTGATATTACAGCATTATATAATTTCAAAATTAAATTCCTATTACATGCCAAGCACTTCACATTCACGTATCTATTCAATCTTTAACAATGCCACAAGGTATATCCATTTTTCAGAGGATAAATTCAAAAGTGTAACGCAGGGTTAAAAGAATAGGGTAAAATGACTGAGCTTAGAGTCAAATCCTATATAGTCAGACTGAGAAGCCCATGCTTTCTACTAGTTCATGAATTTCTAACAATTTCCTATTTTTAAATTAAAATCCTATCTTTAAACAATGAAGTAGATACTGATCAAATAATGAAGTATCATTCAAAACTCTATATACTGTTATAAAGACAAATTCATAAAAGAACTACCAATCAATTTAATAAATACAGTCTAAATTTTCCCTTTAAAATCTGGTTAATTTCTAAGATCTAAAAAATGAAAGAAAAAAATCCCATCCATGCATTCACCTTTTAGTCAAGAAATATTTACTGAGCACTGAAAATACTCTACTAGATGTGGAGAAGTGATATGATCTAATATGTTTTAGAAAAACACCTATGACTCTAGCAAGAAAGATTTCAGAGGTGGAGACTCTAGTGATCAAGACAAGAGATGATGGAAGTCAAAACTAGTGATGGGGGGGCACAAAATAATATGTATTTGGTCTCATGGCAACAGGAACATCTTATCTAGAGCTTCTAAATCCCATAGAATTTCCTGGGGATGTTTTTTATTCTAATGAGGCTACTCTTGGTGGACTCCTGGATAGTTTCAGGATGGAGCCTGGTCACCAGAAACACTAAGCCATGATTAGAAGCTTGGAACTTTCAGCCCCACTCTCCAATCCTCCTCGTGAAGGGAGAGGAGCTGGAGACCTGAGTTAATAATTCACTGTAACATGATGAAGCCTCCATTAAAAAAAAACCCTCAACTTCAGAGTTTAGAGAGCTTCTGCTTTGGTCAACACATCCATGTGCTGGGAGGGTAGTACATCCCAACTCCACAGGGACAGAAGCTCTTATGCTCGAGACCCTTCCAGACCTTGGCCTATCTGCTTCTTCATCTAGTTGTACATCTGTACCTTTATTATAAACCAATAAACACAAGTGCTAACCTGAGTTTTATAGCAAATTATCAAACCTGAGAAGAGAGTTCTGGGAATCTTGATTTATAGCTAATCAGAAGCACAGGGGATGGATGACCTGGGACTTGCAACTGGTACCTGAAGTTGGGGGACACTCTTGTGGGTCAGAGCCCTTAACTTGTAGGGTCTGTGGCTAATTCCGGGTAGTTGGTATCAGAACCGAATTGTAAGGTATCTGGAGTTGGAGAACTGGTTGGTGTGGGGCACACATTTGGTGTTAAAAGTATTTTGAGTAGAGGAAACAACAGCTTCCCTTTAAATGGCAAATGGGATGAAGCGAGCTAAAACAGACTGAGAGTAAGAAAACAAGAATCTAGCAACTGACTGACTATGCAAAGAAGAGGATACATATAACACACACTTCTGACTTGGATAAATAGTGGTACCCGCCCCCACAAAAAAAAAGCAGGGGTGAGGGAGAACATGATGTTAAGCTTAGTTATCAAGATGCTGGGGGCGCCTGGGTGGCTCAGTTGGTTGGGCGACTGCCTTCGGCTCAGGTCATGATCCCGGAGACCCGGGATCGAGTCCCACATCGGGCTCCCTGCTCGGTGGGAGGCCTGCTTCTCCCTCTCTCACTTCCCCTGCTTGTGTTCCCTCTCTGGCTGTGTTTCTCTCTGTCAAATAAATAAATAAAATCTTTAAAAAAAAAAAAAAAAAAAAAGATGCTGAATGAGAGAACTGAGAGATGAACCATGCACGTAATATTCAGGTGTCAGTGGATATTCAGTTTTAAAGCTCAGTTGTGAGAGCTAGGCCAACACAGAGGATACTGTGGGTGAAGCCAGCACTATAGATGAGCTCATCCAAACATACAGAGTAACACGAAGGAGAAGAACAGAAATGTGTGGAACACTAATATTTAAGGAATAGGAAGAGAGTGTAGAACCACCATGGAGAATAAGAACAAGGAGTCACAGAGGTAGGAAAAAATCAGAAGAGAGTACAGCATCACAAAATTATAGTGGGAGTCTCAAGAATGACTACCTGGCTAACTTGTCAAATACTGCTGAGTTGTCAAGTAAGGCTGGAAAAAAGCTAAAAGGACAAGTCCAGCGGATTTAAGAAGAAAACTGTTAATGGCCTTGACAAGGGCAATTGCATTAGACTGGCAGGGGTAGAAGCCAAACTATTTGATGAGTATGTGAGAGGTGAGTCAAATGTTGCACCCTTTCAAGAAATAATTTGGCTATGAAGCAGAAGACATATATGGCAGCAGAGAAACAAAAATGGGTTTCATTCTGTTTTCTTCTTCTGCTTAAAGTGCTTATCTAAATCCCTCAATGAAGCATGTGGGAAAACAAACCCATATACGCACTGCTGGTTAAGACTATAAACTGTCAACCTCTTCAAAGTTCAGTAACACAGATGCTTGTACCTGAGATAAACCAACTCTGAACAGGGGAAATGACTCCAAATAATCTAATTATTTTCCAGCATAGAAATGGAGAAATGAATGGACGTATACTCCTGTAATGGAATACTATATAGCAGTGAAAATGAAATGCATGTAGCAACATGGATGCATCTTAAAAATAATGCTAATGGGAAAAAGCAAGTCACAGAAAAATACAAACTGTAAATACATACATACCATGGTCATACAGGTCAAAAGCAAGCAAAACTATCCCTATGGCTTCATATAGTACAGTAAGTGTATAACGAAAAAGTAAGACAGTGAAGTAAAAAATCAGAACAGTGGTTCCCTCAGGGTGGAGAAGGTACGTTCTAGCGCCTTACTGGTGTTGGTAACGTTACCTTTTTTAGGTTGGATAATGAACTCGTGGATGTTATTTTATTACTATTATGCTTAACACCTTAAATATGTGTGCACATTCTTCTATACAAAACAAGTATTTCATCTTTCATGATGTTTTTAATGAAAAGATGAACCCGGTGGACAGTGAAGAGGCAGTAGGTACAGACTATTCAAGAAGTAGGTTGAGAAGGGACAGATCATATAACAGGGTCCAAGTTTTTATTTGTGAAGACCAAGGAACACTTGTTTATGGACAAGGAAAGGGACCAGAAGCCAACACTTAAGAAACAAGAAAGAAACTTAAAATATCAGCTAGACTCATTAAAGGCTGCTGTTTCAATTATGTCCTTTATTCTTTTTAGGGTAAATATGGGTTAATATAATAGCATCTTAGAAAAATCCAGAAGAGATCCTGGGGAAAAAGACCTTGACAGATGAATCTCTGTCCCTAGTAATATGAGAGCAAAGGAGAGGGCAGATCACAAGCCCTAGCAAACCTCCAAAAGTCCCATTTGGCTGTGTAAGTATCATGTAATACTAATGTGTCATTTTCTATTACTGTCTTACTACTGCTATCCTACTTATTATAACCATCAGACAACCAGTAATTGGTATACTGAACCCTTACCTGAAGAACCTGGTCAATAGAGGCAACTGGATGCAACATGATGAGTAATATGAAAACATACAAAATAATCACAGACACAACAAAAAAATCTGAAAAAGAAAGTAAAACAATTAAATTAGAAGTTCCTTTTAAAAAAATGCATATAATACAACTGGCATACTGGCAATCTTAAATTTGGCTTTGAGTAGATCTATTTAGGTTGGTGAAGTATATAAAGTCTGTGTTTTATGTTATTTTGTAGAGTACAGTACATTATTTAGGCCCAAAGGTATCATTTATGTGATATAGAAATAATCAACACTTATAAAAATAAGAGACAGACCCTTCATGGACATTTATTTCTGTTTTTCCCATAGGCAGCTACTTTATAAGATAACCAAGCCCCTATACAATTCAAAGACAGGAAATTAGGCTGTGTAGAGCAAAATGAGATTATCGTTTAAAACATGTATGCACTAATTCCTGTTGACCATAAGAGTACTGCATAACATTTGTTCCCAGTATTAGGTAAGTTATAATCCTAAATAGAGACATTCTAATTTGACTATATTTTTGTTAAAGGAATCCCACTTTCTTAATGACTTCCTCTGTAAAAATATTTCCACAGAAAATGTTAGCTAAAACCCAGAAATTGAGTTGATTTACTATTTTAAACGTGGGCTAACCTGCTTGCTGCAGTAGCTAGGAATGGAAGTTCAGCCTAGCAGTACTCTGCATTACCTTCCTAATTGAAAAATAAAAACTCCCTGCTCATGGCCATTTGTTAACTGTGGACATGCATGCATGCATTTTTACCTACATAAGCATACTCTTACATAATGAGCCTTAATGATCAGAATTTTTCCCATTATACTGATACCCCCCCAACATTTTTCCCTTTTTTCTTTGGCTTCGATATTAATTTACAAGTTCTTATTTGAGGTCATCTTGAAACATTTTATAAATGTTACTAAAATCCAGTAAAACTATGTAAAACCAAAATTTTATCATAAAGACTTCAGATTGGGTAAAGAAGTTATATCCTGTTATAAAAGAAGTCTCTCATACTATTTTTAAGTGTAGGAGTCATTTATAAATATAAACACTGTTAGCACAGTAGTTCAAAACCATAGGCCAGTCTTTATTGTCCCGCAGAAATAACATTTACTGTTTTATACATATTAATATACATATTTATTGTTCTAACAACTTGGGCTGGAAGTTATATTAACATTCATGCCAAAGGGGGGAAACTTTTATTATGAGTCACTGACCAAGGAAGAATTTGGAACCCTGTTAGATTTGTAAAAACTTTTTTTTCTCCAATTTTTCTTTTTTAAAACATACTACTAAAGTATAAACAAGAAATATATTCTGTTCAATAAATGTAGCAACCAAAGCAATATGTAAGTTAATTCACATAGTTACTGTGGTCAGTTAAAGAAAAAATGTTTAACAAGTGTAGCTGGAAGTACAGAAACATTCAAAAAACAAAATCAGAAAAAGGACAAGAAGAAATGGTCAGAATACAAATGCTTGAGAATACAAACACATACGGAGATAGAAAAAGTTATTTCAAAATAGTAACAGCCCATATTGAATACCTTCCAAATCTTACTGCATTTTTACAGCTATCAGCAAAATAGATTTGCAATCTACTTCCTGACGTGTTGCCAGAAAACACTTTTATACTCAGGCTCACAAACTTCTTATATCCACTTCAACAGTGTTTCTCACATTTTTCTGTCTTTCTCCCAGAGCCACTCCCTTTGATTACACTTCTGAAAACCTGCCAAGATTTCTGTGTGAAGCAGAAAATAAGTAATTAAACCTCTCCTTTGTTTAGCCAGGGGAGAAAAAGAGGTGCTATTCAAAGGAATCTAACAGCGATAATGCATGGCTGGCAGATGTATATAACCACTGAAATGAAAAGATCAATAGAGAAACCAAGAATGGGCGAATCAGGTATTCATTTTCGAGAGCCATGGAGTTTCTAGTAGACTGTGCTCTCTGCTCCTAGACGGTCCTGGCATTGCTACTGAAGTACAAGTAATACTCTTCACCAGAAGACAGTAATCAAAACAGATTCTGTGTTGGTGGTGACTGGAGATCAATGGAGAATGTTCCTTAAGTTAAAAACTCAGATTCTGGGGCGCCTGGGTGGCTCAGTTGGTTAAGCGACTGCCTTCAGCTTAGGTCATGATTCCGGAGACCTGGGATTGAGCCCCACATCGGGCTCCCTGCTCCGTGGGAAGCCTGCTTCTCCCTCTCTCATTCCCCCTGCTTGTGTTCCCTCTCTCGCTGTGTTTCTCTCTGTCAAATAAATAAATAAAATCTTTTAAAAACAAAAACAAAAACAAAAACAAAACTCAGATTCTACCACAAAGCATATGAACATGAACAAGTCCTTAGGAGTCAAGATATTTTAACTAATAAGATGGCGGCTAGAAGAGGATAGAGGAAAGAGCAGACTTGGTCTTTAAAAACATTCATAAATTCAAGTTATTATTATTAAATATGTCAACTTATGGCATCAAAATCTGGCACCATAAAGGATTTCCTCTATTCCCCTTAGTATGTGACTCAAAAATAAAACCTTACACAGAATAAAAAACCTACGATACTTATTCATGATTTTGATATTACACTCCTCTTGCTGTTCCTTCCTCAAAAATATGAACTGGGGTATTCTGGCCTATAACCACAAGTTTCAAGTCTTTGAAAAGCCACCTTTATCCTGTAGGGCCTCTAGGTATCTGCTCCAATGAATTCAGGCATGGCAGAGGAACAAGAAAAAAATGCACAGACTCTGAAGAGGAGGAGGCGACACTGGCAGTTCAGTAGTGATATCTTCACAGACTGAGAAAGGACTTGGAAGTCACAAGCAGGAAGTTATAGGAAGCAAGTAAGAAACTAGCAAAAATCAAAGCCAAATCCCAAGAGATCACATCTATTTAAATGACAGTGTAAGAATTAAGTCCATATCATCATGGCCCTTGAAATGACAGCATGGTCAAAGGAGAAAATAGAACTGGGCTAGGCTAAAGCTGAAAATAGGTCACCGCAGACCGAAATTCAGTCTGATTCAGAATCCAACCAGAAGGAGAGAACAAAAACATTCTGACGAGAATGCCTGAAATGCCTGAGATTGAGATTAATTTTTAAAAACAATAATCTCAAGATAGGTTTAATACATTTCACTGTTCAGATACAGAGAACAGCAACAAGCAAGTCCTAATGAAGAACTGCTATCAATTCTAAAGAAGAAAGCTAATGCTAGCTCTAGTAAAGCCTTAACCTTTCCCCATTCATTCCCAGCTTTATTTATATTTTACACATTACTTTATACACAGTTAGACTTCATATTTGTCACTTTTTTTTCTACTTTTCTTTTTCCATCAGTTACTCCAAGATTAAGGGGCTCCGATGAGAGACAGAGACAAGATGTAAAAACGAGCAAAATACATTTAAGTTGTCTTTAGTGTTCTTATTTTTTAGGAGGCATGTTTTAAGACAGCACACACTTCTGTTTATCCACCAACAAACACATACAAAGCTGCTTATACTCAGGACAAAGGTTTTGTGGCTCTATTTTTGCTAAATATAATTTTTAATACTACGTAAAAAAAATTGTTCAGTGATCAACAATTGAGTTTATTATTTATTCAAGTCAATTTGAAATTAAATGTGAATATAAAGTATCTAAATAGGCAATTAACTATCTCTTGGATAGGGTGGATTTACTTAGCTCTCTAAATATAACTTCGCTGACATGGCTATCTTGCTTATGAAGCAGTATGAATACCAGTTTTCTTATATAAAGAAAGCATTATTCTCTGACACGTTTTAGCTACACTTGGACATGCTAAATATTTCCTTGAAATACAAAAATACGAAACTAAAAATAAAACATGTTTGTCAACTTTAATTAAGTTCACTTTAACTAAAGCTAACTTTAGTACTCTTAGAAGTAATTGAAGGCTTTTGGTCCCAAAGCATGCTTCCGATATGGCTTTTAGTAAAACAGTTTCTGATTAGATAATATCAGGGTTTTTGTTTTGTTTTCCCAAGATCTATTTATTTGGGGGGTGGGGCAAGAGAGAGAGAATCCTAAGCAGACTCTGCACTCCATGGAGACTGATGGGGTACTTGATCCCATGACCCTGAAATCACGACCCAAGCTGAAACCAAGAGTCAGTCGGAGGCTCAAGCAACTGCACCATTCAGGTGCCCAGTATCAGTTTTTTTAAAAAAAGAAAAAAGTAAAAACAGATTTCAATATTACTGATACTTTAACAGCCTTACCTGTCCAAAATAGAAAGTAGTAAAATGTGCCCTACAAACCTCACAGTGTAGAATAAATAAAATGTACATGAAAATGCTTTGTAAATTCTCATGAAGAGAGAGATGCTAGCAGATGTTACTTAGGCTTATGTGACCTGACAGTCTGCCAACCAGAACCTGGCATTTTTTCTAACTACAGCAAAAGAAAGACTACTATTCATGCTAAGACAGTGCAAAAACCTAAAATTCTTTATAAATTAATTAAGTTGTCCCACATACCAATTACCATATTCTCAATTTTTAAAAAATTAGCACTTTAACATACAGTAACTGATTTTTTCCCGTAAACCCTCATTTTGATCAATTGAGATGCCTTCTCCTACTGCCATAGTTAGATGAGTTGACATAGGCACAAGACTCCGTTCTAGGACCCTTTTAGCAGTGGATGCAAAGGTGACACAAATGAAGAATTCCAGGTGAATACTGTCTGTACCAGTGTCAAAAATGATGAAAAAGATAGCTGGCACTGTGCAGACCACCCAGAAGCAAAATATAATACCCACTGTTCCAACTGAAGAACCTCTGTTCCTGTTTCTAATTCTAACTCTGTCTGCAATGTGCTGTAAAAATAAAAGCTGAAGCCAGAAGCAAAAGGATGTAAAAACCAGGAACGTTTAGAACTGGTGGCTTTAATTTTCA
The DNA here is from genome assembly GCA_004023965.1 of Spilogale gracilis. Lineage (NCBI taxonomy): Eukaryota > Metazoa > Chordata > Mammalia > Carnivora > Mephitidae > Spilogale > Spilogale gracilis. The sequence continues at coordinate 159,144 of PITA01000546.1, forward strand.
ACTTCAGAGTGGCAGCTACCAATGCAAACATCTAAATCACTGGGTTCACTCTATTTGTGAAGCCCCATTTCACTTTGAAAGAATGGTTTTAACTCTACTCTTCTTACATTATTTTTAAAGAAAGGAAGCAGGATAAAAATCACAAATGCCAAACTTACAATTCTTGTAGCAAGGCTGCCTGAAGGGTTTTCCTTTTGAAAAGGCAATTGCCACTATGAGGTACTGAAAACTGGAGATAAAAAATACTGTAGTATTTTCATAATTTTGTATATTACGTGTATCAACATCAGTTTCATTGTATAAATCTGAAGAATTCCAATATAGGCTTCTTGTTGTATTACAAGCACTAGAACACAAAATATTTTTACATTACTAAATACAATACTAATTTCCCAAAAGAAACCAACTTTGCCTTAAGTGTCTTAAAACACTCTCATTAACAGAAATAAGGTTGTTATAGGAAAAGAGCCAAAAATATCAAGGCAAAATATAGAGAACAGGCAACAGAGTGTTAAGGGTCTCTCTTCCTTAATCACATTCCAATCAGTTAAAAAAAACTAGGAGAAACTTCATATTTAACAAGCCCCTCTTACTTTTTAAACTTGGGGATGAAACTAATTATCACATTGCATTTTGACTATACTGAAATTAAAATTAAAGAAAAAAAAACACCAAAAACTAAATTTGGGGAGTAATTTTAACATAGCCAAACCTTAGGTCTGACCTTAGCTCTATCACTTTTTTAAGTTAACAGCAATTACTAAATTTTTGAGCCCCCGTTTCATGGTGTGTAAGGGTGGATACCACCTGCACCATCACAGGTTTCTGTGCGGAATGAGTAAGATGAGCCATGTAAATGCCTAGCAAAGCACTTAACACTGAAATGACCCTCAGTATTCTCTGGCTATTCTCAGTTCTAATTCCAGGTGGGCAGGATTGTCAAACACGCATCACACCCATTATTAAAACATTAATTACACAAGCACAGGCAAGTAGTAATAAAATGTTAATCTGCTACAAATGAATTCTGGAAAGCTTCTCCAGAACCAGAACAATTCCATCTATTCCTTTGCATGTGCAATGTTTATATATACATGTAGACAAACATTAATATTAAATTTCTCAGTTTCCTAAAATTTTTATTTTATTTTTATTTTTTTAAGATTTTATTTATTTATTTCACAGAAAGAGAGATCACAAGTAGGCAGAGAAGCAGGCAGAGAGAGAGGAAGCAGGCTCCCTGATGAGCAGAGAACCCGATGCGGGCCTCAATCCCAGGACCCTGAGATCATGACTGAGCCGAAGGCAGAGGTTTTAACCCACTGAGCCACCCAGGCGGCCCGGTTTCCCAAAACTTTTAAGGACAACTTGTGCTCCCTTCATCAAGCAAACTATAAATTAATGTTTGAATCTAAAAATATAACTCTACAAAATTACCTCAGGGGATAGCTTACATGTTGTGTTTTTTTTGTTGCTGTTTAATTTAAGTAGGTTCCACACCCAATGCAGAGCCCACTCTGGGGCTTGAACTTGCAACCCTGATATCAAGACCAAGCTGAGATCAAGAGTCAGATGCTTAGGAGCCTGGGTGGCACAGAGGGTTAAACCTCTGCCTTCCACTTAGGTCATGATCTCAGGGTCCTGGGATCGAGTCCCATATCGGGCTCTCGGCTCAGCGGAGAGCCTGCTTCCCCCTCATTCTCTGCCTGCCTCTCTGCCTATTTGTGACCTCTCTGTCAAATAAATAAATAAAATCTTTTTTAAAAAAGTCAGATGCTTAATTGAGCCACTCAAGTGCCCCAGCTTACATGTTTAATTAATTAAACTAATATTATCATAATTTGTGACTGAAAGAACACCCTACCCATAAATAAAAGAAGCACTTGGTGCTTTTTTTTACAGTTTTTTTAGGTTCTAAATCTGGGATAGAAAAGTTAGATGCACAAACATTCTGGGTTTAGAGAAGAGCCTGTTAATTTCAACTTTCTCATTTTACAGATAAGGAAAGCAAGGCTCAGTAGCTAATTAAGAAACTGGTCCAACATCCCCATCTTGGTAATGGATTATAGGGACCCTGCCTGACCATCTCCTAAAAATAAAAGGAGTTACCATGATATAAAGTCAAATATAGGCCAAATAAACTGTTTAATCAATCTGCCTGCAAATTTTTATATAAATTCTAAAACTTACTTTTATTGTGCATATATGTTACACACATTTCACACCGATTTTTTTAAATGGATTGACTAACTTACTCTGACTGTGGCTGCCATACTTCATACCAAGGTTGCTGCTTGACCCAAAAAAACCCCAAAGATTGAAATCCAATGCAGATGATGATCTGAGACAAAACTGAGAAGAGAAGGGCCCCAGATATAAGACCTGAAGGTGGTCTTTGTGCCACGAGTTCCTTCCAGGCAGGATTTAAACTCACTATATTGAGGAGAAAAAAAGAGTTTTTATTTAAATCAGTTACTATAAAATACATAATCAGATTTATTTAGGAACTTAAATTCATTTTGTCTAACAAATCTTAAATATGAAAAATGTCCAAAACCCATCAGGAGCCATACATACTTAAGTCATCTATAAAAGTAAACAATTTAGGCTTTTTCAAAAGTATCTCACAAGTACTTTTTACACTGAATTACCTACTGAATTTCAGGGAAACAACAGTATAAGTAAAAAGAATACTAAACATAAACACATAAACTATAACAGTACCACGTTTATGTTAACTAAGTTTATATGTTAATTTAATTGAAAAGCTACAGTAAAAATACATATTTTCTTCCTCTTATGAAGACATTAACACACACAAAGAAAGAAGACATTAACAAAGGTTGAAAGCTATATAAACCGTAATCGGAAAAGGCTTTGATCACTTACTAGGGTGATGTCCACACACCACCAAGTTTCTCTACTATAACTTTTCTGCTTTTCTCTTTGTAATTAATTTGCAGAAAGATATGTAAAAATCCTATTCTTCATTAAACTTTGACTCGCTAGTTTTAGTATCCCCTAAAGACTGTCTCACTCACTGGTTCTCAACCAATACGATTTTCCCCTGTAGAGAACATCTGGAAATGTCTGGAGATGGTTTTGGTTGTCAAAACCAGGGGAGTATTACTGGCATCTTATCCTCCAATGCACAGAAAAAAAGTATATGGCCTAAAAGGTCAATCAGATCAGAGTCTTTTTCCATGGCTTAAGTCCATCATTCCTTCTATTATTTCTTAATTTACATTTTACTCTAAGGAAGATCTTTCTCTTTTCTCCCTACTTATTTATTTCCTATATGGACTTGGAAATTTTTACTAATTAAACAGGTCATACCCCATTAATCATTATATAAACAAAATAAACCAGTATCTTCTGTCTCCTCATGTGCTCTACCTAAGACATGGTATCACTTCCGCCATATTCCTGCCAAGAATTCAAGGCCTGAGTCTTTGGGACTATAACAGACCAAACAAATCCATATAACTTGTTTCTCTTCTTTCATAAATATCAACATCAAGATGCCCCACAGAAAGGTTGATGTAATATTCTGGATTTTAAAAAACTAAGGTGGGATGCCTGGGTGTCTCAGCTAGTTAGGCACCTGCCTTCAGCTCAGGTCACGATCCCAGGATTTTAGAATGGAGCCCTGCAATGGGCTCTCTGCTCAGTGGGAGAAAAAGATGGAGAAAGAAGAGTAAAACAAGTAGGGCAAATAAAAACAACTAGTTGTAAAAAAGTGTATTTATAGGGAATCTGAAGAAGTATGTACTACGCTATAATTATTGATAAAAATTTAGCAAAGTTTAATGAGTTACATCAGGATTTCATATGCTTTTAAATCAATAATAAAACAATTTACTCACTTGTAAATACCACTACCAAAATGATTGCCAGATCAATGAAGAGAAACTGGAAGTCTCCTAGGTTACTTAAGATCTACAAAAGTAATTTTAAAACATAATTAACTTTCAGAAACTATTTTTATACCATTTCCCCTGGCTTTAGATTTTTCCTCTTCGATTTTAGTTCTCCCACTCCACACCCCCCAATCAATAATGACAACTTTAAAGTAATATTTGGACATGTTTAAAAATTAAGATACATTTGCCTTGATATTAGAGAAATATATATTTCTAAAGATTTAATTTATTAACATAAAAAGCATCTCCTAAAAATTCATTCAATAAAAATCTTTTAAGTTTTTTGACAAAAAGAAAACAAGCTTTTACTCACAATATTCAACACTCCTGGAAATTAGTATCCCAAAGCTTCCTAATAACCATCTAACACCATCCCTCCTCATCCTTTCTATAAATGGCAGAAAGGGATAATTTCACAAATACTCCTTCGGATGTCACTACTGTTTGTTTTGAGAAAATTCTAAAGTGAGATCACTTCACTTATAAAATCTGATGGAGTACCCATGGACATCACTATTCACACTTTTTCTCCAAATGCATAAAGTGCTCCAACTACTGCTGAAACATATTTCTCATTCTGGCCTTTTTCTGTAAATGTATAACAGAGTAACTACAAATGTGAAATATGTCGCAGACTGACATTTTGAAGAGTTCTAAGAAAGATGCCAAATCTGCACTGAAGGCCAAAAAAAACCAAAAACAAAAACAAAAACAAAAAACCCAAAAAAACATACAATCCTCTTTTATTCACAAGGCTTTAGCCACAGTTGTCAGCCTTAAAGAAAATGCTCTTTCAGATTAGTGAGATTTTCAATCTGCTACTCAAAACATAATGAACTAAAGGAAATTCAGAGATGCTAGTTATGTAAGTTCCATAATTAGTGAAGGCATATATACTCAATTTTTTGGTTTAAATGCCTTAACAAAAGCACCATCTCTATAAGCAATGTTGGTACTTACAGAATACAGCAGAGTAACACTGAAGTACTGTATAATGCTGTACAAAGCCATAAATTTAAACACACAGAAAGAAGTCATTAAAGCAGCACGGCCTTCCCTGTGAAAATAAATGTTGGCATGTGAATAAAAGCATTTTGAACGCCTCTTCCAAATCACAATTATATCTTGACAGATGAAAATCAACATTCAACAGCTATGACAAAGCACTTTTCTACCAAAAGAACTAAAGCAAAACCTGAAAGAGAAGAGTAGCAATCTGTTGCTAATGAAGTTAGAGATCAAATATACTAATATATTATCACAACAAACTCATATTAATTTCTACAATTTTTTTCTACGTTAATAGAGCATGCCACAAAGAGATAATGGGAACATTTTCAATTTGTGCTACCTGATAAGGTTTGGCACACAGGAAATACTAGGAGTTTTGGAGGTAAAGGGAGATGCCACCGAAGCCTCGAGCTCTGATAACGAAATGCCTCCATGTGCCCTCTTCAAAGCCTAATGGTTTGAAGAAGAAAAGAGGTTAAGTTTTGTAAATATGACTTAGGCTAAAGAAAGAACTATAAATCACAAAAAACATACTTACACCACAGTCATTTGCACCATCACCGCACATCCCAACAAAGTAACTGAGAAACAAAATTACATGAAGGTTTTGATTACTCTTTTGAAACAAACAACATTTAACTTAAGATTCCTCCAATGCTATTATGAATAGTTAACAGACCAAGACCTCCCCACCAAACTAATGAATCTTTTTATTGCAAGGACCACAGGCAAATGGCACCAGCGTGTATATCAAATGACCTGGGTTATTGTCCCATTTCTATCACACTCTGGGCAAATCAGTTTATCATCTGGCATCTCAATTTCCTAATCTTTAGAGCAAAGGTCTTGAGCCTGTACAGTGTTTAGTAACCTACTTTTAAGGCTAAAGCTTAAACATAATTATTTACAGAAACTATGAAGTCACTTCCACAAGCTGAGTAAATGAAGGCTATCTTTATAGATACAACCTGGAAAAGGAATTGTGGATATTGTACTTTAGCTAAATAAAGGAGCACATGAACCTCTTTTAAAAAGGCACTTTACAGTTGTCACCTGTCTGAGAGATACTACTTTTCTGGTTTTGAAAATGAAATTAAAATCCATAAAAAAAAAAAAACAAACAAAAAAAACCAATACTTACTCCACATTTTGCAATGCTTCTATTAACTGTGTCTTCTGATCAGGTGCCATACGAGCAAACACAGTGCCATGCAACATCAACTGGAAAAAATATGAATTTCTTTAAAATATTATTCACAATATATTCATGTGAATACATACATACATAAACCCAAGTCACTAACCTTAGGAGCAAGGTCTTGAAAATGTTCTAGTATCACTGAAAAAGATTTTCCATTCATTGCAAAATGGTAACGAGTCACCTGAAGATCCTCTAAGCTATCATGGACCAGTTTAATTGGAATAGCCTGTGTATGAGACATTTAAAACAATATTTAGGCAGCTAGACCAAGTAATGCAATCCTAGTTTAAATATATCTTATTTAGGGGCACCTGGGTGGCCTCGTTGGTTAAGCATCTGCCTTCAGCTCAGGTCGTAACCTTAGGGTCCTGGGATCGAACCCTGCATCAGGTTCCCCGCTCAGCAGGGGAGCCTGCTTCTCCCTCTCCCTACTCTTCCCCCTGCTTGTACAGTCAAATAAATAAATAAGATCTTTATTAAAAATATATATATTTGATCTAAAACTAAAGTATTTGATATTTTACATAAAACAATGAAAGTTTAACATTATTAAAAGTAAAAGGAAATTCAGTTTTAAGATAATCTACTCACAGTGGTTATTTAAAAAAAAGAAACAGTAACAAAGGCTAAATATCAGCTTCAGTTTGAAATAATGTACGGACTAAATATTATGGACCACCTGCATCATTTCTCATTACTTTTTAAAATAGGGTAGAGGGACCTGGGTAGCTCAGTCTGTTAAGTGGCTCCTCTTGGTTTCGACTCGGGTCATATCTCATGGGTGATCTCATGGGTCCTGGGATCCAGCCTTGTGTGTCAGGTTCCTAGCTCAGGAGGGAGTCTACCTGGGGATTCTCTCCCTCTGCCCCTCCCCCACATTCTCACACATTCTCTCTCCTCTCAAATAAATCCTTTTAAAAGGTTAAACTAGGATAAAGATCTTGAATTCTCATACTTTAAAATGGTGCTTCTCAGCTTGAGCTAATATCACAATTTGAGATAGCGGGTCTTACCTACTCCTAATGAATCAGTCTCTGTGGAGGTGGCCCAGGTATCTGTTTTCATTTATTTTCTGTTGTGTTGTGTTTTAATGCACCACCTTTTATTTTTTCAGACTAAATTCAAACAAGCAAGCTTCAAAAAGAATTCTTCTTGACTTTACCTCTGAGTCAATTGATGTATTACTGCACTGTGTTAGGGTGTCTGCATAATGCCAGTTTATCTTGGCAACCTTCCCATCCTTCGGAGGTAATGCTTCAGCAATAATAACTTTATCCTGAGGTAGTATCATTCCACAGTCTCTGGCCACAGAAACAGCAGTCATCATATTGTCACCTAATTTTCAAAATATTGAAAATATATTACAATTAAAATGGAAACATAAATGTATTAAACAATGAATACTTTATCAAAAATATTTACTACTTGGCAAAATGAAGAAAATGCACAGTATTACTACTGAATCTTAAAGATAACAAAAATCAAAACATACTTTTCAAGGAAGCCTCAAATAATTCAAGCACACATATGCTGAACAGTCAGACCACTCTCACCTACAATTTTTAAAGCCAGATACACTGTGAATCTTTTTCAGTCATGCACTAGTAGTACCTATCGACACCTGGCACAGTGCTGCACATGCACACTGCAGGTGCTCAAAAAATATTTGCTGTAGGCACCTGGGTGGCTCAGTGGGAAGCCTGCTTCTCCCTCTCTCACTCCCCTTGCTTTGTGTTCCCTCTCTAGCTGTGTTTCTGTCAAATAAATAAAATCTTAAAAAAAAAATGCTGGAATAACTTTAGAGTGACTGGCGGTCTGTATAACAATACCTAGTATTGCAGGAAAAAAGGAATGGATTACAAAAGCAAAATGATAAGCCAGGTAACACAAACACGTTCTTTACAAAATATGAAGAGAAGACAGACATCCTCTCAGTCATGAGGAGGAGAGATGAAAAGAAGCCCTGTAGGGACAGAATCAAGAAAATATAAACATATGTGAGAAGCAAAGGTCTGGGAAGCCCACCGCTGCCAGAACTGAAGAGAAACAGGATTTCTTCCCCCAATCCCACACACTTTTTCCAAGAGTGTCCTCCAGTGACGAGACAGACCCCATGGGACACAGGCCACAGTCTGTCATGGCAGGGAAAGAGGGGGAAGAGACAAGAGATAGAAAGTGCTTTGAAGGAGCAATCATTAGAACCAAGGAATTGCTGGGATGCTAATAAATTTACTTGAGCCACATAGTGGTAAATATGCTATACATATGCGCTATTAGATCGATCTCAGAGTCTGAAACAAAAAAAAATGTCAATTGCCTTTTCTACATAAGTCTTAGTGAACACACAAAAGAACCATAAAATGATTATCTTAATTTTGATTATTTACTAAGAAATAATACTTAAGAGCTGCCACAATTTCACACAGCTAAGGAATGGGAATTATCTAATATCAACAATATAGTTAACACCAAGAGAATCATTTGGATATAGTCAGAAATCAAAAACCAATCAAACTGGCTATTTTCACTAATATGCATTCAGACAATGATAATAAACACACTCTTACACATAAAAGTGTAATTCTAACAAATATCTGTTAATCATTTTCCATGCATCTGGCACAGTTCTAAAAATTGTGAAAGACCCCAAAATGAACAAAACATTCTCTTAACCCTCTAGAATCTTATGCTCTGGCAGAGAAAACAAATCTACAAATAGCTTACACAAGATAAAAAATAACTACTATAAAATGTCTACTATAAAGAGGGACAACAAAAAGAAGCAAAATCCAAATTTTTATAATATGCCCTTCACCGTTCTACTATTTCTAGAAAAAGAATTTGTTAGACCTCAAAAGAGTATTGTAAAGTTATCTTATACCTTTAAAAAACATTTTGAGTTAAAATGGGGCAAGGTAGGATGGAGCCACTATATACTTTTATAACTGGATCATTCCACAAAATCCTATAACCTGAACTCTTAAGAGTCACATTCAATTTCTCCTGTTTCCTTTTATAAAGTCTAACCTGTGACCATAACAGTGCGAATGTTGGCTTTATGCAAATCTTCAAGTACTGCAGGGGTTTCTTGCTTTAATTTGTTCTGCATTACGATTAATCCCATAAAATCCATGTTGTTTTCAATGACATCTCTGCAGAAAAAGAAATTTTAACACATAATGGTTAAGTCCAGAGAACAGAAACTTATCTCTTTATATTAACAAGGCAACTTAAAATTCCCACAAATTACAAACTGAAACATTTTATATGCTGCTTAAGTCATAAATGTGTGTGTTTGAGCTCAGGATCTCAAAAAATTTATACCTGGAAAAATAATTCCCAAGGTATTATTTTTAAATAAAACTTTATCCTCTGAAATGTGAGAAGTAAGGATAATTTGGAAACATCTTTGTAAGCCACTGAACACATGAAGTACTAAAGAATGTTGTTCATCTTGTATTCTACCCACAAAATGAGCACGAACAAATCTACACTTTACTGTCCCCCACATATAACATACCCTAACATAAAGGTTAAGAGAAAGGAAAAAACTTGACTATAAGCACATTCAATACAATTACACTGGATTCATTATCATCAAGCCTTTGATGAATTTTAGAAGACTCGATCAAAATTTTTTTTTAAAGATTTTATTTATTTATTTTAGAGAGAAAGAGAGAGTGAGAAAGCACAAGAAGCGGGAGGGTCAGAGGGAGAAGCAGACTGTCTGCTGAGCAGGGAGCCCAATATGGGGCTCAATCCTGGGACTCCAAGATCATGACCTGAGCCGAAGGTAAATGCTTAAGCTACTGAGCCACTCAGGCGCCCCTAGACCCTTGATCAAACTCTTGATCCTAAAAATGTGATACAAAACTATTTAACACTCTGACAACGAAATCTACATGGGTCCCAGAAAAGATGGGGCTCCTACAATATTTATTAATATTTGGGGCACCTGGGTAGGCTCAGCCACTAAGCGGCTGTCTTCGGCTCAAGTCATAAGCCCAGAGTCCTGGGATCGAGCCCTGCTTCAGGGTCCCCGCTCAGAAAGAAGCCTGTTTCTCCCACTCCCTCTTCCTGCTAATCCACCTACTTGTGCTCGCTCTCTGTCAAATACATTAAAAAAATCCTTTAAAAAATTTTCCTTTAAAAAATATTTATTAAGATTCAATAGCTATCAAGATGCTATTCCTTCAAACGTTAACTATCTACTCTGCAACAATAGTACTACTCCTCACTGGGAGGTCAAAGATGAAAAGGTATGATCCTACCCTCAAGGCGCTTTTGTGGGAAATCAGACATGCCAACAAAGAGATACATGCAGGGGCGCCAGAGTGGCTCTTCTGGTTGAGCGCCTGACTCTATTTTGGCTCAAGTCGACATATCTGGGGCTGTGAGATGGAGTCCCACACTTGGTACAGAATCCGCTTGAGATTCTCTCCCTTTTGCCCCCCTCCCTCTCACTCTCTCTCAAATAAATATTTTAAAAAGAGAGATGCGCATGCAAAAATAACGTGTGCTTTCAGCATCATCATGGAAATGGTTGCATTAAGAAATCTCAAGCTACCAAAATAATATCACAGAAATATTTTTTTTCTTTTTTTTAAAGTAGCCTCCACTCCCAGAGAGGAGCCCAATGTGAGGCTCAAACTGACGACCCTGAGATCAAGACCTCAACTGAGACCAAGAGTTGGACACTAAACCAACTGAGCCACCCAGGCACCCCAGAAATATATATTTTTTTCAATGGAGAAAGAAGATTTGAGGTTAAGGACCAAAATTCCAGACTTGCAATAATAAGTGGTTTTTCGACATAAAATTCAATAAAGGCACTTTTAGTACATAGCTCTAAAACCTAAACAATCTTTGAAATATAATTTATAATTATGGGTGGTAAAGGTATTAAAGAACAGTTAAGGGGCGCCTGGGTGGCTCAGTTCGTTAAGCGACTGCCTTCAGCTCAGGTCATGATCCCGGAGACCTGGGATCGAGTCCCACATCGGGCTCCCTGCTCAGCGGGAAGCCTGCTTCTCCCTCTCTCACTCCCCCTGCTTGTGTTCCCTCTCTAGCTGTGTTTCTCTCTGTCAAATAAATAAATATCTTTAAAAAAAAAAAAACAGTTAAGAAACAATACAAATGACACTGCTGGTGGTGATAGGAGAAATAAGCCTTTAAGTCTGAAAATGCATTTCAAGGAACACAGCCTATACCAATGTGTAACTCTGGGGTCCCAGCACTGTAGCCATTTTCCCATGACTAGCTGGTTTCTGGCTACTACTGGTTTCCTAACTTCACAATGAACAACACAGGTCACAGAAATTTTGTCACCTAATGAATGAACAATACAATATTCAATCAAGGTATAAAGTTCAAGCTATAAGAGAAATGCCCAAACCTGCCCCTGTAAGATAGAATGGAAAGACGGTGAAGGTCTTGGTTTAAAGATGCCAAAGAAGGACAGTAGATAAAGAGAGAAAAGTTGACAGGGATAGGATATTCTGGGCAGAAGGAATAGCCTATTCATGGGCATGGAAGGATATCTAAATAGGACAGGCTCAAGAACTACAGACAAATCAGAAGTCTTTAAGGGAAAAATGGCAAAAGGTAAAGCTGTAGAGAAAGAAGAGCCTAATGTGCTCTTCACAGGAATTAGACCACAGTATTTTACACGTGTAGCCCCCAACCATGCATACCTGTCACATCATCTGGCTACTGCTTTTTTTGTTTGAAAGGTTCATGCTTAAACCACATCCCCCAACATTCTGTATGAATACGCAGAATTCCCAACATAGTTTTTCCTTTTAGCTACTGGGCTATCCACTCCACTTTAGTTCTCATTCAGAAAAACAGGATTCTACTATAAACACTGCCCTAACTCTTTAAGCTTAGGAATCTCCCGCTTTTCAAAAGCTTGCATTAGGCCACTTCACTTTTACATTAGTACTTGTTTTTACCAACTCAAAGAAATCTGAGTATTTTTCACTTTCAAGAATAAAAGGCGAAAGGTAAAAATAGCACTTAGCATTTGTTCTGCAGTGAGCCATTTCAGAAGCAGTGCACTCCTCCCAAGAAGTTGAGAGTGGCCTTCCCAAGCTCCCTCCCTGAGGATTACAATCAGCATCTCAGCATCAAGCCATACAGGTCTGAACTGTGTTAGTGAGCATCTTGCTCTATCTTGATTTATCCTGTGCCTGCATTAGCAAGATGTGTCCTAAGGCATCAGAACTTAAGAGAAATTACTTTTGGAATCTGGAAAAACTCACCATTAATTTATGTGGAAAAATTCTATTTCCTCACTTAAACTATTCTGGCTTGCAAACACCTTTGCAGAACACTCTACTTTTACACAGTGCAAAAAGCCACAATTAAAATAAGTTTTAACAGTCTATAATTTAGCCACTGCCCTATTGGTTATGCTACTGACATTATTTAAACCTGAACCTTATACACATGTAGAAGTAGCTCTTTAAGCTGGCTTCCTACAACTGTACTTGTAGGGCCAAATTGTACAAGCAATTTAAATTTTGACAGGTACTACACATGTTCATTATGAATCTACAGTAGTACAGTAATAGTATGTTGTTAAAATTTTCTCAAGGCTTCACTAACACTGGATATTATCAAT